>JACXGM010002768.1:5847-21039 GCA_016801145.1 Umbra pygmaea | reverse complement strand
TATAGCCCACACATTATAGCGTAAACACTATAGCCCACACAGTATAGCGTACACAGTGTACACCTATCTCAGAAGCATAAGGGGCAGCGTGGAACAAATTGAGTGACTCAGCCCACGAAAAAGATTTGGAGAGAACATCACGGAGAGCATCTTAGTGAAGAGATGGAAGCCCTCCAGATAAAGTCAACAAAGGTCAGTCCATGGCTTGCTGTTCACATTTAACCCCCTGGGCCAGACTACACTGCATCTACCTTACTGGAGAGATTATTCTTCGGAAAAGACATACAGGTTTATGTTGGTGGCTCGCACCTGGACTGGTAGATAATTGCACATTATTTGCATTCTATATTGGAAAGCCTTACTTTGAAATGTTTGTTTCTTAAGAAAAGTCTCGGTTAGCAAAACACCAAGTATAAAATATATATTTTGTTTCTCGATAGATCCGTTCCACTGAGGATGTCTACAGTACTTGGGACCCTAACGGGTTCTATTTAGAACCAAAAATAGTTATTCTGGGAACCATTAAAATGTTTTCCTATGTGAACAGCTAAATAACTCATTTTTATGAGTCTATCTAACTAGAAGGCTGGTGAGTGGTGAGCTACAGGGAAGCCAGAGTCATCTGTGCAGTGGGTTTGATCTAAGGGGGAGCCGGCCTGAAGCCTTTCCCGTCAACCAACACTCCCCCGCAGCTCAACAGCTGAGGAACAGAACTGGTCTGAGCATCTAGCAGCATCTATAATTCAGAATGTTCTCATAGCAAGTACAATTTTGAGTCCCTATCGCTGAAAAGGAACGGTCCAAGCTCAAGTTCGAAGCCACAAATCCTACTTGAGAAAGTCCTGGATTCGAGTACTAAACCACAATCTGCTGCCGATCCAGTTGTGGCTGGAAAGTACAGTGAGCTTCAAATGGTTCAAATAATTATATTGTTTGCATAAAGTTGATCATTAATGGACATTTTTCTGGTCCTGGTTACGCTGCCTCTCCCATTGGCCAACATCCTTTTTGCTGTTTTCACATAGTTTTCAATTGAGGTTTTGCTTGAATGGGTCGCGCAGTGTAAATAAATACATTTGGATGAAATGAAAAAGTGCTGTCTCCAGGCAGGGACAGAAGGAAAGAATGTACTTATTGTACTGGCCGTTCTCATGGCGATATGTACAAAATCGTGCAAAACAAAAATGTGTACACGTGTACGTTTCCAGTGTCAGGGAAACCTAAAGACTCCTATGGTTACGAAACATAAACCAAGTTGACCTTAACCTTACCCTAACCTTAAACCTACAATATGTAGTTTTGGCCACCAGGGGGCTCTCAATCAAAACAATAGCAAATTATTTACTTGGATGACGTCGGAAAGTAGCGTGGGATCATGGGTTTTATTATCGTCGTCAATGACAATCTTCCAATCTAGCGTCTCCGGCAGAAAAAATTTCACTGACAAAGTAATGTATTGTTAAAAATATTATAACTTTATTCACATTATGTTTGGCGATTCCCTGGAACTTAGAGTAACTACAGCAGTCAAAGGTTATATGACGACATTGACGGAAGACCAAATGAAACGTCCCGTGTCTTCGAATTATATTACAAATTTCTCTGGATTTGAAAATTGGTGGAAACATTTAGGATAATGTAAGTACACAACTAAGAAATATATATAATTTAGGTATGGTGATGTTTGCTTTTTTAATGAAAAGTACATCTTTTGTCATTGTTTTGGAAAACTACATATTGTACCTTTAACCTCACCCTACCCTAACCTTAACCTCACTAACCTAGAATGTTATACATGAACTAAACAAAGTTTACTCCCCAAGTACTTTAAATTGTAACCGATTGGTCTATTCTTGGAAATGTTCCGGTAGAACAGCCATTCAATGCGTACGAAAACTCACATTGAATTACAATAATGTAAGCCTGTCTATGTAATGCAGTAAAATTTCCATCACGTACGGTTACCAACGTATTGCCAATGGAATGTGTTGTATTTGTACAATATGATACCATGATCTACAAATGATTACATGATTGATTGCAATTCATTCGTTAAAAAAAACGACAGCATTGACGTGCAGAGACAGTATCCAAAATAATATTGGGATTTAATCAGTCGCAGGGGTCATGTTAATATCACAACAAATTTCTTACAAATGAATCAAAATGTCATCATATAGATTAGGCCATCACTGATCAGCACAGGAAGAGTGAAAATAAGACAACATATAGATCAATGTTATCAAGAGGACTCAATTCAGAGTATGTAGAAACATTTAATCAGTTGAAACACTGGAAATCTATTCAACATTGGATACATTGGCTCAGAAACTATCCTCCTCAGAGCTCTCGTTTAAAAGCTCTTCTTGCTACTAAATTAAGTAAATGACTGGTTCATCATCTCTTTTTAACACTAGACTAAGCTAATGACTGGTACATCAGCTCTTCTTAGCACCAGACCTAGCAAAGAACTTGTCCATCAGCTTTCTTGACAATGGACCAAGAATAAAAGGAATCAGCTCTTGATATATAGAGCTTCTTTTCTGGAAACGTTGGACCAAGGAAAGAAAGACAATGAGTGAGAATCAAAGTACAGTACATCATAGTTACTCTGTGTCTATAAACAACAGGGGTGCCAGGGCCACATCAAGCTGATGCTGTGTTTTTTTAATTGTTAACATTTTCAAATTATTCTTCTGCAGCTCATTGTTTTTTTTATTCAAATTTCAAATCCAATCTCATCCAGAGGGACAAACACACAACCAATTAATAGTAAGTACAGTTTATTAAATGAAGTGGATATCAGCAAATTCAATAATCTAAAAATAGGTGCACGTGTCCCTTGAATAGCACTCAGCACAGAGTCAAGTGTTAACTAGTGGGGATTTGGCTATAGAACGTTTCTAGTGTTGATTCAGGAAATGAATGGCCAGTAAAGACCTAACTGACAACTTAGGGGAGTGAAAGTGTTCGTGTAAAGAACCAGAGTTTATCTGAAACTGTTCATTCATAACAGAGTGACGTAAAAATCTCAAATAAATACATTTCGATGACAATATATTCACTTAGGATCTCATACAGTGAAGGCCACAGGACTGAAAATGACTGAACGCTGCAAACATGTCTCTCCTCACAGGCAAACTCAGTAATGAGTGGTAAAATGCATTCACAACCCTAGGAAATGTGACAATGAGGTGTCAAAACCTAGATTTACATTTTTACATTTTAGTAATTTCGCTGACATTCTTATCCAGAGAAACATACAGACCTACAGACAGTATTTCCACCTTCCAGTTATTATAGGGTCATGGTTCTTCAAACAAATGACACAAAATTATTTCTTTAGAAATCCTAAACTCCTATAGCATCACAGTGAGGAAACCATTTTCCTAAAATGTATTATTCTCATTGAGTGTGTCCTTACATTTAAATTACATTTAAATTAGCTGACACTATTACCCGGAGCGACTATTGGTAGTCAGAACCAACGTTAAAAAACATTTTTCTGCTGTTCCCCAAGTGGGAATTAAAAACTGTGCTCTTATCGAATAAGTTGCACTTGACTTCCATAGAGGTCTTACAATAAATGAGATCTTGGATGAAGGACTCTCTATTTCAATTCATCGACTCTTATATTCAAACCATCTATTCTTATTTTCCATACATCTTCTGTCCTTCTTACTGTATCTTCTCTCCTACTCAAACCATCTTGTCTTTGTATACTGTATGTTCTGGCCTTCTTACTGTATCTTCTCTATTTTCTGTATCTTCTCACTGTTCAAATCATCTTTTTTTTACATACTGTATGTGTTCTTGGTTTCATTTCCTGTCCACCCCACATTCTTTCAAACCAGCCATCCCCCATCCATCCACAAAGTCTCAGTTTTGCCAAATATTTTAGTCTTAATTTGACTTTTGTCAGACAAAAGGTGTAACATATTTGGTCAAAGAATTTGGATTCTGCAGATGATGGAATTTAAGAGGTTCTCTGAATTTACATTATCTCTAAATAATAAATAATAAAAAGACTAAAATTAAACTAAAACGAAATAATTTTATTTTCCCATTTTACTCATGTAATCAATCAAATAGCCTTGTCAAACCACATGAATATGTTTCCATATTTATAGTAGACTGATGGAAATTAACACTGAACACTGATGCTCCTCAAACTCCTCCATTTATCTTATTTTCTCCCATCACTCCCCCATATTCTTCCCTCACCCATGTTTCTCATCACCTCCCCAGAGCTCCTCCGGTAACCTCTGCCCCCCCCCGCCGGTAAACCGTCACACTCTCCGACCGCTCAGTAACAGCTCTTCATCTCGGTTGAATAAGTGTGGAAGGATGCATGAATTTTGGATGAATTACAACACAGCAAAGGGAAGGTCTTAATGCGAGGCTGGGGAGCCCGGTACTAATTCAGATAAAACATGCAAAGAGCGGAGACCGCCGCAGATGAGTAGATGTGCGTGCATATTTGTGTGAGCCAAGGCCAGAATAAGAAGACGGCAGGGCGCAGGACGTATAGATTCAGGGTGGCGCTTCTAGATGTGGACAAGCCCTAAGTGCCTGTATTTAAGAAGATTATTATTCTGAAGATCCAGCAGCAAAAAGGCATAATGAGGCCCAATGTGGCTGAGTGATTCTTTATTCATGTCCCTGTCAGTGATAGTGTCAGTGTGTGTAGGAGTGTGTGTTGCTGTGTCAGGGTCGGCGTCACTTTCGGTACAGATCGATCTCCACTGAGAAGACAGACGGCTTCCTGCCTTTTCACTGGTGCAGCACACACACAAACACACGACTGAACACAGACACGCAGACACACTTGTAACTTGGGCAACAAACATGGTCCCGGCTCATATGTAACCATTCAGCATCTACATTCTTACATTCAATACGTTTTACCAAAAGTAGCAAATAACCTCAAAGCATATTTGTTACTGTTGTTTAGTCCAGTGGTTCCCAAACATTTTCATGACTTGGTACACTTGGGTGCTACCAAAAATGATGTGGCACACCACCACGTTCTACGCTTAACTTACTTAATTGGGCCAAACAAATTTAAGTAGTCTCTTAATACAAATAGTGCAGACAACCATATATTGATCATTCAGTTCCAAAAATTACCAAATTCATTTTTAAACTTATCAAAGGCACAACAAAAACATGTTCAAAATCTGTTCATTTCACCAGTTACATATAAAGAATATGTCTAGCTATATGCCAAGCTAATGGAAACAATAGGCTATATATTGTAAAATTGTATTCCTAACATATAGGGCCATATCTTGCACCCAGCATAACACAGCGCAAAGCCCGCTGTGTTTAAGACCGATGCAGTTATCAATTTCCTGTCCGGCGCCTGCGTCATTTAAATAGCAAATGCACCTGCACCCATACTTGCACCCATGAACGTGCTGGATTAACAGGGAGGTGTGTTCAGGATAATTGTGGGTGTATTGCTATCTTGAGCCATCGGAATGTGATCGCACCATTGACCGACAAAAACCTGGTCTAAAGTGAATAGCCCAGAATGTCATTGGTATTTTAACAGAAAATTTGTCAAATGCACCTAGGCGTTTGCATAGCGCGTGCACACTATGCTTGTTGCACATACACAGGGACGCGCAGCAGCACACAAACATGCAAAAGATTACAAATAAAATATTACGGTGCAAATCCGCCGTCATAATAGCAATGTGTGAATGGTACAAACGTGCCTGGCTCTTAAAGGGAATGGGAGATGAATCTCTGATTGGTTGATTGCATGTTACGCCCAAAACACACATATGAATTAATGAAGACACTTAGTACAACCCTTTTAGACCCGGCGCATGGACTCTTTTCCGCCGTCAAACTAGCCAAAGTGGATTTGGACACGCCCAAAGAGTACTTGCGCCATGCGCTTCACGCCGTGCACTTAGATCGTTAAAATATGGCCATTAAGCCCTGACCAGAGCCATAGAGAGAGAGAGTTGTGTCAATGGAGGGTGAAAAATTATAATGTCACGTGGTACGGTCACGTGGTTCATGCGTCTCTAAAAAGTTACAAACGTATGATTTTAATACATTGATACATTGAAGTCTATGGGAGCAGCTGTAACAAGAGCGATTTTTGGTATGATCTATTATATGAAAGCTGTTTCAAGTGCTGTAAATTGATTGTTAACTGTTGAAGTTAGCTAGTTTTCCTCAAACATTTAAATTTGTTGATTTTATAAACTTACGCTCAATAACGTCAGCTAAAATGTGTCTGCAATGCAGGTTTAATAAGTAATTCGGATTTTAAAGTTATTACCTCAGTAAGGAGCTGATGAAACGTTGCTTCTCTACGGCGACACGGGTAGTATCTCAGTCTGTTTGGAACTGTTGATGGTCTCCATGATCCGCCATTGCTGTAAAAAACTGACTGATGAAGTGAACGGAGTTGACGCAACTCTCTCTCTCTATGGCTCTGGCCCTGACTAGCAAACCATACTTTCTATCTAACACACAGCACATTCAACTTCACTCACACAAAGTCACAAACATCAACCAGGTTTACACTCCACTCTGTTCACTCTCTCTGTTACATGCACACCTCTGGGCTCAGCCCGATCTTCATGGGTATACATACTGGACATCCACAGGCATTTGAAACTAAGCACACAATGTCAAAACTAAGTAATCTGCTATAGTTGGTCGGGGTTTCCTAAAACCTTTCATTCTGGCAGACCATTACGCGTGGTTATGCAATCTTGACAGACCAAAAAACATATTATATACTAATAAACATGGATCAAACGATCCAGGACTATACTAAAGGAAATCAGACTCACAGGCAATGCAAACACATGACAATCTTTAACTTTTTGTATTTCTCTCTTGCTGCCAAGTGCACCAAACATAATTCAGTAAACACCAACAGAAATGTTTGATTGAAATACAGCAGAGCATTACATTGATCACACATTGAAAACATCCTACCTTTATGCAATCTCTCGTCTATTCCTAATGGGCCATTCAAACTATACCTACTGAACAGTCGTGTGTGTAGGGCTGCTAAAAAAATTTGTTTGCAATTAAAACAAAATATATATGAGTTTCTGGATATATACCCTACTAGCCTATTTATAACCTGTGTGAACTCGTGGCAGAGAGTAGCTTTGGTTTATATGGGATACTGCTTGACATTTGGGTACAGACAGGCGGTTTTCAGAGGCATAGATGTGTGTGCTTGTCAACTGCAGGTGCGACCTTAATTGCTTCACTGTCCAATCAGATCAGAGGCTCAACTTTATCTGAGTGTGTGATGTGAGACAGTTTGTCTCCAGTGCATCAGCTTGGGAAATCCTCAAGGGAGAGTGAATAAAGTGTTATGAATAAAGTGTTATGAATAAAGTGTTATGAATAAAGCGTTATGAATAAAGCATTATGAATAAAGCGTTATGAATAAAGTGTTATGAATAAAGTGCTGCATAAATTGTCTCCTATAAAATATGAAAAATCTCACGGCACACTTGGGGAGTCCTCACGGCCACGGCACACGGTTTGAAAACCACTGGTTTAAGCAATGTCAATTTTGGAGACTTCAAAATTGTAAGCCACTGCTCTTGAGGCCATGGTCTCAAAATCACATCCATCCATGTCCAATTTCTCCCCGCACACGCTGAAATAACTGCGCATGCAATGTATTTATTCAACATTCTGTCCAACAGCAAACTCTACCCATTCATGTGCTTGCCCCAGACTGATGAGAAGCCTTATAGACTGCTCACAGAAATTCAGATAGCTTCCACCCAGAGTGGCTCGCTTGACGGAATGCACCTGAGGGAGCCAACGTTTTCAGTTCAATTACCTAAAGGGATGACGTTACACAAACAACTACACAAAGTACCGTGATTGGTCTGTCCCATTTTCAAAAACTTGGGAAAAGCTATTTCTTCGATCATCTCACATTGCACCCAAACACTTCCCGAGGAACTATGCAGTTGTCACACTCCCCTTCATTGAAGTGAATTGATGCATCGCCCCCATGAATAGTGTAACAGCATGATGTTAAAGGAACTCTCCAGACCCCTAAACACCTTAAAATCATTGTGTCTGTCATACTTCCGACATATGTTCTGTAATTCCCAACTCGCCCACCAAATGTATAAATGTTTCACTATAATTACATTTTTTAAGTCATTGTAGTGGTCTTTGAAAACTACAGCTAGATTCAGGGGAGGTATTTGGTTGACTTCCGGATCTATATTTGTCCCGCCCCTGAATTGAGTTGACTGGAAAATAAAACTTCTGTATTGAGTTTGAGGATACTATGGATTGCATTCTTCTGTTAAATACCTAGCTTCGTAAGAAGAGTTCGAGAGGGACTCGTTTTCTACAATGGCTAGTGCAAGTTATGCAATACCAGAAGAGCAGGATGATTTCATCCTTGATCAATTGTTTTTGAATGGTAATATAGAACCATAGCTACATTTATGAGCAAGACTACAGCGAGACAGAAAGGCAGCGGAAAACAGCGAGGCATGAGCTGTGTGAATCAAGCATCTGCCGGCAAAGCTATTGAGCCCAGGGTGAACTTGCACAAGTAGTGTTTGTGGAAACTACCCAGCAATGGCAACAGAGACAGAAAGTGTTTTTTGTAATGAGTCAGACAGGGCTCAAGTTTTGCTTTCAACAATCTCCAGCCAGGAAGACGATTACTATGTTTGTTAGATCATCCTAGTTTTACATGGAACAATGTATATGGAAACCTTCCGTATCTCAAAAAATAAACTGAATATACCAGCCAGGCCCAGTGGGTCCAGCACTAGCAGAGATAGAAGCTGGTTAGCATGATCTACCATGGATTTGTTTACTTGGATGAACGCAACTTAAAATTACAAATAATAAGTGACAGAATATTGCTCAATACGTACCATTTACAGATAGCTAGGTAGTATATCTCTCGATTAGGAAATAGTGACTGATTGTATTGTTAGTGATACAGTGACTGGTATCTCAACAGTGCGTTTTCTTGGGGCAAAGGATATGGTCAGTGGACCCGGTTGTAGCCGATTAGCATGTGTATATAGTGTATATACTTGGATGAACGTAAAATTAAAAATAATAATTGACAGAATATTGCTCTGAGCTAGGTAGGTGACACAATTCTTGATGGACGTGTTGAATTTTTTTTTTTATTTTGTTTTTTTTTACATTTTACCCATTTTCTTCCCCTCCCAATTCCACTTACCCTGCCGTAATGGCAGCTCCGCAACTCCTTGGACGGCTCTGTCGGATGGAGTGGGGTGCGCACATGGTTCATCCAACCACATGTTGCCGAGCTGACAATTATTTTCGCACTGCTCATCCAACACAGAAGTCTTTAGTCAGATCATCCTTGGGATGATTACATTCACCAACTATACTTCAGCGATAGAACCCACAGGTGCCCAATCTGGACATAAGGAGTTGCTGGAGAGCGACGTGGCAGGATAGATAGATAGATAGATAGATAGATAGATAGATAGATAGATAGATAGATAGATATCTGACTTATTTAACTCAAATCCTGGGCAGCACTATGCAAAAATGTTTTGCATCGTGCAGGAGCTGCAGGGAAAGACAGATAACAAATACTGTTTTTAATGACAGTATGATAGAAGCATGAATGAAAACAGGAGCAAACAAAAACTAGCAGAAAACCAAAAAAACATACTGCGGAAAAGTAACAGTGGTATAGTAACGACACTCAGTTATGACAAAATACGAAGCAAACAATAACATGTTACATTCCTACGCATACAGAAGACATCAATTGAATTTACAGTCCATCCGGAAAGTATTCACGGTGATTCACTTCTTCTACATTTTGTTATCCTTTCTACAAAGAGACATGCTGGAGCTCTGTCAGAGTGGCCATCGGGTTCTTGGTCACCTCCCTGACTAAGGCCTTTCTACCCTGATCGCTAAGTTTGGCTGGGTGGCCAGCTCTAGTTAGATTCCTGGTGGTTCCAAACTTCTTCCATTTATGGATGATGGAGGACACTGTGCTCATTGGGACCTTCAATGATACAGATTAATGTCAGTACTCTTCCCCATATCTGTGCCTCAATACAATACTGTCTCGGAGGTCTACAGACAATTTGTTGGACTTCATGACTTGGATTGTGCTCTGACATGCATTGTTAACTGTGGGACCTTATATAGACAGTTATGTGCCTTTCCAAATCATGTCCAATCAACTGAATTTACCACAAGTGGACTCCAATCAGGTTGTGGAAACATCTCAAGGATGATCAGTGGAAACAATTTTGAGTGTCATGGCAAATGCTGTGAAAACTTGTTTTTTGTTTTCATAAATTTGCTAAGATTTTCAACATACTTCTATCACATTGTCATTATGGGAAATTGTTTGTAGAATTTTGAAGAAAATAATTAATTTCATACATTTCAGAATAAGGGTGTAACATAACAAAATGTGGAAAGAGCTTTTAATACTTTAAGGATGCAATAAACAAGTGCCAGATCTGCACACAAGTCACTGGAGTCACTGGACACGGATTTCTTTATCCCAAGTCCCGGGCAAGACTATGCCAATTTGCGCTGAATCATGCAGGAGGTCAGGGAAAAGTCAAAGAAAACATAGTCAGGCTTGAACCACTGACTATCGTGACGTAGACTGTCCGGCAATACAGCGACTTAGCCCATCACGCTACGTGGACCCGTGACTTGGTGGAAATTATTGACCAAAAGGATCAATAGATCAGATGGTGAAATGGCTACCTAGCTGAAGACATTTTGTTGAGGCAAAACGGGCACTCAGCTGGGTGTGTCATTAGCATGACATACTGTTTATTTGTTTGAGTACATACTTGAATGAACACAATGCAAAATTGATGGGTCACAGAATATTGCTCAATCTGTACCCTTTAGAGTAAAGTAGGCGGTATAACTCTAGATTGATTTGGTGAGAATGATTGACTTGAAGTATCATTAGAAAAGACGGTGAAATGGCTAACTAGCTCAAGGCTTTGTGTTGGGGCAAAGTGGGCACTCAACTGGGTGTAGCAAACAATGTTTGTTTGTGTACATTATTGGATGAAGATCACGTAAATAAAAAATATATAATTTACAGAAAAGTGCTCAGTCTGTATGAATTTAAGTAAGGTAGGTGATTACTGATTATATCAGCCAATGTATAGTAAATAGCTAGCTAACTTTGTAGCTGAAGATTAAGTCACTTGACCAGGAAGTAGTCCGCGAGGTAAGGTCAGTGTAATGAAAGGATTTACAGGACAAAGCAGAACTAGAGGGTTGTCAAGACAGAACTAAATTAGTGACCCAGCAACACATACAGGAAACAAAGATCTTATATACAGGGGAAAATTAAACTACACGCAACCGATTACATGGGATTACACAAAGGAGGAGGTGACAATATGTGCTATACTAAGGCCACAAGAGGGAGACATACTATGACAGAACAGGAATACAGGACCTAAAAAATGTAAAAGGAACTAACAGAGACACAAGAGTCTAGATATCTGTTTGGGCCATAGTCCGGGGTAGGAAGGGGAAATGTTACAGTCAGAGCCTGCTAGCATGATGAAGCCTATATTACTTGTGTATATATTTGGGTGAATGAAACTTAAAATTCAAAATGACGGTTGACAGAATATTGCTCAATCTGTATATGAATTGGAACCAGCCAGGTGATGTAGCTGTTGATCGACTTCAGGGAATTTGCTGACAGATTGTATTGGTCAAGGTAATGCTAGCTAACTAGCTAGCTCAAGACAAAGCTACTTGACTGTGGAGTAGCCAATTGAGTTTCTGCGCCGTAGAGGATGGTCGCATGGACAATGGCTCTGTTCACTCTACCCAGGTTTTGGCTTATTACTGTTTTGTTAGTTTTTATTTCTGTACATTCTACACTGTCGCTCATACAGTATGATCGACTAGCACTTTTGGACATACGCAATTCACTGGAAAGAGGTTATTTTTCCACTTACCGGAGCGATTGCTGCGACTCAACTTTCCTACCGTCGACTTGTTTACTCATACGCAGGCGGCCAAGAAGAAAGAAAAGGGGCAAACGTGCCGGAATTCTGTGCAGATCTCGGACGAGATACTACAATCCACTGTTACCGAGCATTTTACTTGCAAATGTTCAATCATTGGACAATAAAATGGACGAACTTCACGCTCAGATTAACTTCCAGCGGGACATTGCTAACTGCTGCATGCTAGCGTTCACTGAGACCTGGCTGGATCCCACTATCCCGGACACGGCTGTAACGCCAGCTGGTTTTTCCATCTACCAGCAGGAAAGAACCTCGGAGTCAGGTAAACAAAAAGGCGGAGGGGTTTGCATTATGGTTAACTCCCGTT
Organism: Umbra pygmaea; assembly: GCA_016801145.1. Classification (NCBI taxonomy): domain Eukaryota; kingdom Metazoa; phylum Chordata; class Actinopteri; order Esociformes; family Umbridae; genus Umbra; species Umbra pygmaea. The sequence continues at coordinate 8,676 of JACXGM010002768.1, read as the reverse complement.
GGGGCTCGGATACTATTTCAACACACTGCTTACCCGACCTGGAGCTACTAACTGTAAACATAAGCCCCTTCTATCTCCCCCGGGAGTTTCCGTCCGCTATAATCACAGTAGTCTACATACCCCCCGCAGGCGGATAAGGTGCGCGCGCTTGAGGAAATATATGGAATAATAAGTGGCCTGGAGGACGCTCACACTGAGTCTGTTTTTATTGTTGTTGGAGACTTTAACAGGACAAACATGAAAAAAATGCTGCCCAAATTCCATCAGCACATTTCTTTTCACACTCGAGGTGACCAGACTCTTGACCTTTGTTATTCAATGATCCGTAACAGCTTTAAACCCATCCCCCGCCCTGCCTTTGGAAAGGCAGATCACATCTCCATTCTTCTCCTCCCAACCTACAGGCAACGTCTGAAACAGGAAAAAACGTTTTTTCAAGCAGTCCAAAAATGGAGTGATCAAGCCATCGTTACTCTCCAAGACTGCTTTGAAACCACAGACTGGGACATGTTCAAAACTGCAGCTGGCGACAACATTGATGAATACACTGACTCTGTCACAGCGTTCATTACCAAGTGCATAGATGTAGCTAGCTACAGTCAGTCAATATCTCGCCAGCCAGCTAAATTGTCTCAATGCAATAGCTCTATTTATGTATTCTAACTTTATAACAAGAAAAGTTAAGCTAATATATAATAACTTACTATTATTATTTAATTTATTACGTGAAAAAAAGTTTAATATCCATTTTAATAAAATTCTAATTTCAATAATAACTTTGTATAATGAGAGAAACAGGGAGGAAAAATGTGCTGAGGTAATACAGGATGAGATAGAGTGTAGAGCAGGGCTGGCCAACCCTCTTCCTGGAGCCACCATCCTGTAAGTCACTTCAACCCTGTTCCTGGAGCCACCATCCTGTAAGTCACTTCAACCCTGTTCCTGGAGCCACCATCCTGTAAGTCACTTCAACCCTCTTCCTGGAGCCACCATCCTGTAAGTCACTTTAACCCTCTTCCTGGAGCCACCATCCTGTAAGTCACTTCAACCCTGTTCCTGGAGCCACCATCCTGTAAGTCACTTCAACCCTTTTCCTGGAGCCACCATCCTGTAAGTCACTTCAACCCTCTTCCTGGAGCCACCATCCTGTAAGTCACTTCAACCCTCTTCCTGGAGCCACCATCCTGTAAGTCACTTCAACCCTTGTTGTGGGCAACAGGTTTTAGCTTTCCTTAAGGTAATTATTAGAATCAAGTGTGATTCCTTCCTCTACTGAGTGTTGATTCAATATGGATTGTTACTAATTGCACGTCATATTTATGTACATATAAATTGTTTATTATCACATAGCTGTTATATACTGGTTGGATACTGTAAATACAAACTGATGCAGTTCAGAAATATACAGTACATATTTGCAGTGCAGCACATGTAAGATATGTAATTAAAAATATAAAACAATTAAATATTATTTTAAATCATTTTTGTATGATCATGAGTATTATTATTATAGTGAATTAAACTATTATAGGGCAATTCTAATTATGTAGTGAGCATTTATTTTTCTACTCCAGTTAATTAACCAGTGTTGACTAACAAGTTTTTATGATTAAATTTAAAACAATTTCTCATTCAATGACAATGAAGTGCATGGTTGGTAACTGTACAATTGAAAAGAATAGGCAAAGGACACTGGAAAACGTCTATTGGAGGTATTTATCTGTAAGTGTGGCTTTGATAGGTATTTTGGTCACCAAGAGATTAACTGTTTAACCAGTTTATGTAACTATGGTAATGGCATAATATAGGGCTTTTTCTAATGAAAATAAAATTGACACCTAAATCTAAGGTGTCCACTTTATTAAGTACAGTATTAGTAATCCAGACTCTAATGGTACATGTCAAACATCACATCTTCACCCAGAGTTTAAAATTCACAGAGTAAGCTTAGACTTCAGCTTTTCTTATTGTTCCAGCAATACTGGGTAAAGGAAGCAGTTTTTTCTCATTCCCTGCACTCAGCATTTGAAAAATAAATGTGAGGACTGATGATATTTGCAAAGAAAAGGACCTGACGTACATTTAAAACATTTCCTTAGAGGATATAAAAATAATCAGGCAAAAAAAGTTTTGAAAATGTGTGTTGCTTATTTGTATTTCAGTTCTATAAGATGAAATAATAATTCAGTCACCAACAAATATGAACAAAAGAAGATGATAAAAACGTAGAGCAGCATCAGATGATAAAAACTAAGAGCAGCATCATAGGATAAAAACATAGAGCAGCATCAGAGGATAAACACATAGAGCAGCATCAGATGATAAAAACATAGAGCAGCATTAGATTATAAAAACATACAGCAGCATTAGATGAAAAAACATAGAGCAGCATCAGATGATAAAAAATAGAGCAGCATCAGATGATAAAAACATAGAGCAGCATCAGATGATAAAAACATAGAGCAGCATTAGATGATTAAAACATAGAGCAGCATCAGATGATAAAAAATAGAGCAGCATCAGATTATAAAAACATAGAGCAGCATCAGATGATAAAAACATAGAGCAGCACAGGCCCGGATCTACGGGGGGGCAAAGTAGGGCACTGCCCCCCCAGATAGAATCTGTGCCCCCCCAGTTCTGTTTCCCAATAAGAACAGCAAATGCTATATTAAGTAATTATGCCCCCCCATTCATGAAAAATGCCCCCCCGTCATTTCATCCTGGAGCTGGGCCTGGAGCAGCATCAGATGATAAAAACAGAGCAGCATCAGATGATAAAAACATAGAGCAGCATCAGAGGATGCTGGGAAATATACTACAGTTCAA
>JACXGM010002767.1:24496-45338 GCA_016801145.1 Umbra pygmaea | reverse complement strand
AATGTTGCGCGACAGAAAAGATGAAAATTCCCAGCTTTATGCAAATGAATCCGTTGAACGCGAAGCGACTATCCAATAGAAGTAGAGCACAGAGGAGACGGGGGGAAGGCTCGCAGTGAATCACTGGAGAAACTGATGGTGGCTGTAGCCCGCGGCTGTATTTGAGGAACACCCATCAACGTACTAATGGAGGGTTGCCATGCAACAACACCCAACACCACGCTCTAGTCGTGTCGGAAAAGTGGATCCGTACCGTTACACAGAGGTAAGCTTGCCGTAAAGCAGTATCTCTGGCCGTACAATGTGAATGACGTCATTGACATTTTCAAAGGGTTTTTTAGAAGAAAAAGGTGACTTAAAAAAAATCTACAACCAAGCGGTGTGTATTTTCTTGGCCTCCCCTTTCGACTGCAACATTCAAATTACTAGACAAAAAATTATATTTCGAGAAAAGTGGATTTTGAGGGGTATAGCGCCATAGACCTCCATTCATTCTGCACTCACATGTGACTGCCCTCTTATGGAACTAGAGTGGGACTGCAACCAGTTCAGAAGCCGGAAGTTTTCGGAGAGTGGCACTTCTTTCCTTATTAGACATTCTTTGGTAGCACGACAGTTTACACAAGTTTGTTGAATGGTTTGTTGCTGGGATGACATGCACGCTCCGCATGCCTGCACAGTGATTGGTTCGCTGTGATTGGTTGTTGTGCCGCTGCTCACAGCCAACATTCTCTGTCACTGGCAGACCTGTACTAGCGAAAGATGAGCGACGAAGAGGATACGCATTATGCAGGAAAAAAAGGATGGTTTCGTACCAAAAATAAGGTCAAAATCTTTGGGACTATTTCGGCTACAAAAAATAGGATGTTGACCAAAAACAGGTACTTTGTCAGGAGTGTTATAAAGTTGTGGCTACAAAACAAGGAAAAAACACCCATTTGTCTGATCACTTAAAACGGCACCACAAAGCCCCTTACGACGAGAAAATCTAATTTCGGATGTCAATCAAAACAAACACTATTTGCGATGCCTTTGCCAGTGTGACATCTTAACAGAAAAGCTGTCAACGACAGAAAGAAATAACAAACGCAATAACGTTTCATATCGTAAAGATATGTTGCAATTACGCGCCGTCGTATTTACTTAGGCATGATTATGATGATGACAAACACTGTTTGACTTTGGCACGTTGGCTAAAAAAGTTGACTTAAAAACAAAAGATTGTGAACTAAAATGCTTATAAGTTCTATTATAAACCAATCGGGGGTTGGTGTAAAGCTGCTGTTTTATTAAAAAAAATGTGTACTGCCTTTCTGTTTACAGAGAATGAAGCTTGTTTATTAGTGAAATTATTAGTATCATGGAATGGTAATTATTGACTGTAGCCTACATTGATTGCTTGCAATATCGCAATATATATAATATCATTGGGAAACAAAACATCGCAATGTAATTTATTTCCAATATCGTGCAGCCCTAATTGAGTTCCACAGAGAAATGTCATCTGGGTTTCTATGAGAGGATAATAATATTAATAAAAAGAATAATAAAATAATAATATAACTAGATGTTTTATAAATGAAATTTGTATAACAAAGACAGCTAAATTCAATGTAGTTAATATAACAGTAGTTAGCATGGATTAGCTTTGCATAATCCTAACCATAGAAACTAAAATAAATAAAGACGTAAAGCGAATGTGAAAACAATACTTGAATCAGAGAAAACATGTACTAATGATTTTTATACAACGATTGTCTACTTACACTCTTCTTCTCTTTCCAAGGCTGACTCCTGAACCGTTAAAACAGAAATTTGATACAGTACCAAGGTTCACCACTAGATGGGACCGCAACAAAACATTATAATACAGAATGCAGACCTATATAATACAGAATGCAGACCTATATACATCAGAACAGTATCTATATCCACAGTAAAACAAGTCCTGAATCTACATAACCTGAAAGGCCGCTCAGCAAGAAAGAAGCCACTGCTCCAAATCCCCCTTACAAAAGCCAGACTACATCACATGGGGACAAAGACTAATTTTTAAGATAAGCCCTCTGGTCTGATAACACAAAAATGGAACGGTTTTGCCATAATGACCATCATTATGATTGGAGGAAAAAGTGGAAGGCTTCCAAGTCGAAGAACACCATCCCAAACCTGAAGCTCAGGGTGGCAGCATCCGTTTGTCAGGGTTAGAGCTGTCACAATGCGTTGACGTATACAATGAAGTAGATACGTAGATTAGCAAAAGGTACCATCGATTTGCCATATTATTATACTGGTATGTCAAAATCTCGCCCAAGGGCTTCAAAATATGGGAGTATTTCATACAAAGTCCCAACAATCTCTAGTGGTATGTAATATAAATCACAAATGCCTTTTATTACAGTACAACTGAAAAAGGTATATAGAAAAATGCCCAATACTCCAAACTGATACTTCCTCCACATTTAAGAGCATTATGTGGCACAACGCTTTACACAGATTAGCCATAGATGGCGACAGAGGGAGAAGGCTGCAAGTTATTATGGTAAACACTGCATACTGTGGCGTCGCATTAATTAATAATAAACCTTCAGGAAGGAAAGACAAATGTCGGCAGTTTGCAACACTTCTCGGTGAACAAAATAAATATACCTTAAATGAAATACGGAGTAGCCTATTTATATTTTGTTCAATAAATTATAATGATGGTACAGCTATAATTGTGTACTGATTATAGTAAAAAAAAATCTAATACCTTAACAGAATATTATACGAACAGGTCATTATCCCTGTTTGAAGAAAATCACTTAAAAACAGACATTTTCATCTTACACAAAACTGCAATGCCTAGTGCAAATGTGAACACAATGCTCTTGCATTCGCTTTCACAATCGTGTTCCTCTAGGGAAGGACATAAACTATTGACATTTGTAATAAATATTACACATTCTTGACCTGCAATATATATATATATATATATAGATATATAAAATGATGTTCTTCTGAATATGTAGGAGCGTTTACTTTTTTTTCTATATTTTGTATTCCTCTTGAGAAAGACTTTAATTACTTCATTTACTTTGTTGTTAGCTAAAATGTAGAATTCACTTTATTCCTAAATTCAGATTTTACTTTATAGATATTTTGTGTAAAAAATTGTAAAACCAGTTAAGACTGGACTATTTTTTGTTTTGCATACTGTTTGGTTTGAAGAGATGATTGAATAAAATTTTGAAAAATTATATATTTAACACCTTTTCTGTATTTTAAATTAATTTGTATTATAATTCAATGATAAAGTAAAGAAATACACTGTATCAATAATTAGTCATTAGATTAATCAAAAAAATAATCATTAGATTAATCGTTACAAAATAATCATTAGTTGCAGCTCTAGTCAGAGTGCTTTGTTGCAGGAGGGACTAGTGCACTTCACAAAATAGATGGCATTGTGAGAAAGAAAAACTATGTAGATATATTGAAGTAACATCTCTAGACATCAGTCATGAAGTTAAAGCTTAGTCGCAAATGGGTCTTTAAATGGACAGTGACCCCAAGCATACTTCCAAAGTTGTTGCAAAAGGGCTTAAGAACAACAAATTCAAGGTATTGTACTGGCCATCACAAAGCCCTGACCTCAATCCTATAGAAAATATGTGGGCAGAAATTAAAAAGCATGTGCGAGCAAGAAAGCCTACAAACTAAGTTATACCAGTTCTGTCAGGACGAATGGGCCATAATTCACCCAACTCATTCTGGGAAGATTATGGAAGGCTACCCGAAACATTTGAACCAAGGTGAACAATTTAAATTTAATGCTACCAAATACTTACTGAATGTATATGTACGTACACTTCTGACCCACTGGGAATGTGATGAAAGAAATAAAAGCTGACATAAATACTTCTCTCTGCTATTATTCTGACATTTCACATTCTCAAAAGGAATGCTCTAGAGTAAATTATATTTTTAATTTAGTATTTAAAAATGTTACCATAGCGGGGTCCACGTGGAGTAGTGGGCTAAGCCATTGCATTGCAGGACAAGCTACGTCATAACAGTGGTTCGAGCAGGACTACGGGTTCTACGACTTTCTCCTGAACTCCAGCACAAGGCAGCACACATTGGCATAGTGCTGCCTGGGATTTGGGATAGACAAGTAACATTTCTACCTAGCCACATCGCTCTCCAGCAACTCCTTGTTTGTCAAACTGGGGACTGTAAATTAATTCACAGAAGTACAGTCATGGTCAAAGGTTTGGAGAATGCAACAAGTATTAGTCTCCACAATGTTTGCTGCTTCAGTGTTCTAAGATGTTTGTTCAGCAGTTACCATGGTAAGTTTAATTACAAGCATTCCAGAAGTGTCAATGGCTTTTATTGACAATTTCATGAAGTTTATACAAAGAGTCAATATTTGCAGTGTTGACCCTTCTTTTTCAAGACCTCTGCATTCTGCACTGGCATGCTGTCTAAATTCTGGGCCACATCCTGACTGATGCAGCCCAGTCTTGCATGATCAATGCTTGGAGTTTGTCAGAATCTGTGGGTTTTCGTTGGTCTACCCGCCACTTCAGGATCGACGACAAGTTTTCAATTGGGTTAAGGTCTGGGGAGTTTCCTGGCCATGGACCCAAAAATTCAATATTGTTCCCAGAGGCACTTAGCTATCACTTTTGCCTTATGGCAAGGTGCTCCAACATGCTGGAAAATGCATTGGTCATCACCAGACTTTTCTTGGATGATTGGGAGAAGTTGCTCTTGGAAGATGTGTTGGTACCATTCTTTATTCATGGCTGTGTTCTTAGGCAAAATTGTGAGTGAGCCCACTCCCTTGGCTGAAAAGCAACCACACACATTAATGGTTCCAGGATGCTTTACTGTTGGCATGACACAGGACTGATGGTAGCGCTCATCTTGTCCTCTCTGATTTTCTGCTTTACCCCAGTCCTCGGCAGTCCAATCCCTGTACCTTTTGCAGAATATCTGTCTGTCCCTGATGTTTTTCCTGGAGAGAAGTAACTTCTTTGCTACTACTCTTGACACCAGGCTTCCTTCAACACTTTGCCTCACTGTGCGTGTAGATGAACTCACACCTGCCTGCTACAATTACTGTGCAAGCACTGCGCTGGTGGTGCCCCGATCCCACGGCTGAATTGACTTTACGAGAGGATCCTTACGCTTGCTGGACTTTCTTGGGTGCCCTGACACCTTCACAACAATTAAAGCTCTCTCCTTGAAGTTCTTGATGATCCTATAAATGGTTGATTCAGGTGCAATCTTACTAGCAGCAATATCCTTGCCTGTTAAGCCCTTTTTGCAGAGCAATGATGACGGCACGTGTTTCCTTGCAGGCAGAGCCGGCCCAAGACATAAGCGAAACCTGTTTGCTTGGCAACATTATATTGTGACCGCAACACACTGATTTGTCAGTTCAAAATAACAGAGCTCGTAATTCATTAAATAATCATTGTTAATTTAATGCATAGACAGGTAGTGGGCCCATGTTCATGTGTTGCTAAAATTTGTCTATTTTTGGATTAAATAGACTGTAGTGAATGTATTTCAAATGTAATTGTGTTTTCACATGTGACACTGACAATAAATTCAATCAAATTGTGTGGACAACGTATTCGTCACGGTTGTTATTATGAAGTTATTAAAAATATGTTAAATGCATTTTTTCCTATCACATATTCCTATTGTTCATTTAAATACACAATACAATTGCATTTGGTTACAATTCACTAGCTTTATACTGAGTTAACAATAGTTATTGCAATGTATTAAAACGAGCGCTGTGGAAATGTTTTTTTTGGGATTAAGTTCATTTTCATGGCAACGAGGGACTATGCATGAAATCAGATGAATTATTAAGAGTAATTCATCTGATTACGCTTCATGACATTCTGGAGTTTATGCAAATCGCCTTAGGTAGCAGACTTTGTGAAAATTTGTATTTGTGACATTCTCAAAACGTTTGACCACAACTGTACACAATGTGTGCAGAAATATTAGGCAAGTTGTATTCTTGAGGATAAATTTTAAACAACTACAGTGCTCTCTGTCAATACAAAATGTAAATACACTTCAAACCTAAATAGTTAAGAGTGAGGACTTAGATATTCTCCAAAGAAAGTGATGTGTGCACAGTTGTTGGGCAACTATTAGTGTATAGAATAATTATGCAACTAACAGAAAAAATTAAGTTTCCCATCTCACTTGTTGATTTTCATCTGTTAAAGTAAGAATAAAAAACAACTCAAAATTTACAAATAAACATTTCTGACATTTCAAAACAAATCAGTGACCAATATAGCCCCCCTACTTTTCAATAACAGTCATTAGCATTCCATTCATTGAGTCTGTCAGTTTCATGATCTGTTGATGATAAACTTTTTGTGCAGCAGCAACCACAGCCTCTCAGACACTGTTCAGAGAATTGTACTGTTTTTCTTCACTGTAAATTGACCATGTAAGAAGGGACCACAAGTTCTCAATAGGGTTTAGGTCAGGTGAGGAAGGGAACCATGTCATAATTCTTTCATCTTTAAGGCAAGCCACTGGCTAGACACGCAGTAAAGTACTTCGATGCATGCGATGGAGCATTGTCCTGCATAAAAATCAAGGTCTTCTTGAAAGATGCATTAGCAAACCAAAACTTTCTAGCAGGTGTATATTGACAGGAAAAGCCTTGAGAGAAAAAGGTAGTGACTCAGAGCTTGCCATAAAGCAGTATCTCTGGCCGTACGATGTGTATGATGTCAATTACATTGACATTTAAAAGGCTTTTTAGAACAAAGAGGTTTTTGTTAATTTAAATAAATGTAATAAGCAGTGGAACGATAGAGAGTGAAATGATGTCCACTACGGATTAAAATATTCAGATATTCAGTTGGGCTTCACTCTTCACGCAGTAGCATGTAATTAAAGTGGTCAAAGTTGTTTATTTATCATATGCATCGAATAACATACATCATCCTATGCAGAGAAATTCTTTTTGACATGGCACGGCGATTCTATGCAGTGGGCTTAAAAACATGAATTACAACAATATAAGAATTTTAAAATAATAATGACAATAGTAATAGTAATACTAAACGCTATGTACTAAGCAGTGGTCTGGAAATGTACAATAGTAGAAGTAGTAAATATTATAGATTGGCATGGAAGAATTGCTTTTAAAGGTGCATTTGAATTCTGCTACATCAGATGTAGAGAGCATAAAGTGACCAGAGACTGCTAGTGCTCAACAGACGATTTGCGATCAGTGTCTGTGTTCCATGTTGAGCAGCCGAATGGCCTGTGGGAAGAAACTGTTTGTAAGTCTGGTGGTCCGTGCCTTGATGCTCCGGTAACGTCTACCAGACGGCAGTAGTGAGAAAAGTTCACGGCCTGGGTGGCTGTGGACTTTGAGGATGTTCTTTGTTTTCCTAAGGCATCGTTTATGGTAGATGCCTTGCACGGAGGGGAGGCAGCAGCCAATGATGCGCTCCGCTGATTTCACCACCCTCTGAAGGGCCTTACGATCAGCAGCGGAGCAGCTGCCGTAGCAGGCTGTAATGCAGCCTGAGAGGATGCTCTCAATGGTACACCTGTAGAAGTTTATTAAAATCCTAACAGACATGCCAAACTTCTTGAGTCTCCTCAGGAAGTATAGGCGCTTTTGGGCAGTTTTTGTTACCGAGATTGTCTGTCTGGACCATGTGAAGTTGTCGCTGATGAACACACTGAGGAACTTGAACTCTGAAACTCTCTCTACTTTAGCTCCATCGATGTGTATGGGGGCAGGACCCTCCCACTGCTGCCTCCTTAAAGTCCACTACAATCTCTTTTGTCTTGCTGACGTTGAGTGCGAGGTTGTTGCTCTGGCACCAGGTAGCCAAGGCTCTTACCTCTTCTCTGTAAGCAGTCTCATCATTGTTGGAGATGAGACCCAGGATGGTTGTATCATCAGCAAACTTTATGATGGTGTTGGAACTGCGTGTGGCCACACAATCATAAGTGAACAGAGCGTACAAGAGGGGACTGAGTACGCAGCCCTGTGGGGCTCCGGTGCTCAGGGTCATTGTGGAGGAGGTAAGGTTGCCCATTCTCACCATCTGGGGTCTTCTCATTTGGAAGTCCAGGATCCAGTTGCAGAGGGAGGAGTTAAAACCCAGGATCCTGAGCTTGGAAATGAGCTTAGCAGGAACAATAGTGTTGAATGCTGAGCTGTAGTCCATGAACAGCATCCTCACGCAGGGGCGCTGCTAAGGATTTTGGGCCCCATGAAAAGAATCTTGACAGGGCCCCCAACACAGCTGAGAGAGGGCTTCTCTGGGCCCCCTCTTAGTCATGGGCCCCGAGAATCGTCATCGTTTACCCCCCCTTTACAGCGCCCCTGTCCTCACGTATGTGTTCCCTTTTTCCAAATGTGAGAAATAAATACTGAATGTTAAGGAAGGATTTTGGTAATACTTATGGATGTAATGATGGAAAGTAAATATCGCCTGTCTGTATCACGCTGCAATCTAGACACAAAAACCTAGGGACCTGAAACTGCGGTACTAGAACTTGGGTCCTTAAACTGCAGCCTCCGGTTGTGTAGAAATACCGTTCTCGAAGCCTGAAGTTTTCCGAGAGTGGCAGTTCTCTCCTAGACATTATCTGATAGTACTATAGATATTTTCTGGCATGTTTGACATTTTCGCTTGTCGTAAGCGGTTTTGTGAAACCTGTTAGGAGCTGGAGCCAATGAGAGAGCAGAAACCTTGTGGTTTTTTTATTATAAATTTGAAATTGGCATAACAGGGGCTATACCTACACTATTGACTAACCATTTTTATTAATTATCTATTTGCAGAACATACAATCATTGTTTCCCACATCTCCCCCAACCATTCTCCCCTAAATATTTATTCAGTTTTTCTCCGTTTCATTTAACCCCAAAAATGACTGCGCAGAGCCGCAGACAACTTTGTATAAAAGCTGCTAGTCTTTCTAACGTACAAATTCCGACAAAGTCACGTGAAATAAAAAGCAATAAATGTGTGTTTCCGTGAGACTTATTTTGCTTCGGATCCCTCAAGATCGTGTAGCCTAATCTGTGTACCTCGTCTGCGCTCGATGTTATAGTGTGAGCACCACTCCGTCAACAAGACGACAAATTGCAAGTCATAATGTTGTGTAGTGTGAGCATAGAGCGATTTTTGTAGTTGGAAAGTCGTGTACTCAAGTGTATTCAATGAATTGGTAATAAAAGCAGGTGGTTGCGCTGAGTGTCTGTTGCACAATGCAAATTCAGCACGTACATCATTCTTCGTCTAAATAAAAGCTAATTTGATCTGTTTCGTATTTATTTTGACACGCAGTCTGCTTCTAATAATATATTCACTGAGAAGTAGTTTTACTGTTTATGTATCTCTTACCTGGTACTTCAGATCAGTCGACGATCACGTAAAACGTACCGACGTAACAGTGAATCTCAAACCTACGGAATCTCTACATGGACATGGGAAAACAATTGCACATAATGCACAAGGAAAATATATAGAGAGATTGAAAACAAATGCAGTGTTATTGGTTCCCGGAAAATTGAGCATACGCTAGTTTTCTTTGCAAAAGGACAAAAAAGTTTGTTTGAAAAAGGACAATTTCTTTTCGCATTAAATGGATTTGTATTATATATATAATGTGGTATTAAAAGTTCAAGTGTCCCTGTTGAACCAAGGGTCTGGCTGCTCAAGTGAAGTCCAAGATTTTCTTTGTGACTGTATCAAGAATAAATATTGGATTTCTTTTTGATTTCCTCAATCAGGGGTGAAAAGTAGACATATGTAAGCTCTTTTGAATATTGTACTGTACTTATCTTTCCAGGCTGGGGTTTGGTGGAGGACAACTTTCTTCAGGGTTCTGGTATTTTCTGTATACCAGGCCAGCTAGTTTCTTGTTGCTAATGTGTTTGGTATTAGTGGTGTGACTGCATCTACTGTAATGTATTATGCAGGGCTAAGTCTAGATCATTGGTTATATTGCTAACCAAATGTATCACTTATTTACCTTGGATTGATAATTCAGGATTATGAGGGAAAACGTTGAGGATAAAAAAATCCAACGTTGAATCCCCAAACTGATAAAAGTGACTAATCTGCTGATTGCACTTGAGCAATCAACTAAACCATTATTTCTCCCAAAACATGGTCTGAATAGGGGTGTCTGGTAAATGCAAAGTGTTAAAATATTTAGAGAGACTGATAGTGGGTAGGTGAGCAGGTTTATGTTGATCAAAGTAATAGAGCAATAAAAATGAATGTGATGTCATACCTATGGTATACAATCTCATATACAACAGCTATCATTCAATCAGCATTTAGGATGCAAACCACCATGTTTCCAAAGGATAAATAATAAACACTTGTTACATCAAATTTATCTTAAAAATACAAAAAAGTTAGCTTAATTTAACATGCATTTAGAATTAACACGCGTAAAAGTTGAAAGTTTATTTCTCCTAATCGACGTTATATTTATTCACCGCTTTTATAAAAAAGTTGATGGGTTTATTGATGATTTATTTGGAAGTCCCTCTCTGGAATTTTCAGCAACACGTGACAGTGGAAAATACTCTGATCAAGTATAGCCCCCGGGTTAGAGGTGGGGAGATGGGTTGGGATTCAAAGGTCAGTAGCTGTTGGTCAAGTGAATAAATTCCATGACTTTGTGCTGCCATCTACTGGTAGGTTGATACTATGGGCAATTGGGAACCATTAAAAAGATTGATGATATTTGATGGATTCAGTTGAGTTATAGTATTAATATTTATAGTCAATAGGACATGTTTCAGTAGGTGTCATGCAGTAGGTCTAGTATCAGACTAGATTTAGAAGGTCTACTGTAAGTAGGATGAGTGTCAGTACTTCTAGTGTCAGTATGTGTAGTCTCTAAAGAACTAGTGTCAGAATACTGTCAATAGAATTAGTTTCAGTAAAACTAGTGTTAGTAGTTGTATTGTCAGAAGTTCCAGTTTCAGCAGTTCTTGTATCAGACAAGTGTCAGTTGGTCTAATATTAGATTAGTTTCAGTAGGTTTAATATCAGTAGGTTTAGTATCAGATTAGTGTCTGTTGGTCTAATATTAGATTAGTGTCAGTAGGTCCATTATCAGTAGGTCTAGTATCAGACTAGTGTCAGTTAGTCTAATTTCAGATTAGTGTCAGTAGGTCTAGTATCAGTAGGTCTAGTATCAGATTAGTGTCCGTTGGTCTAATATTAGATTAGTGTCAGTAGGTCCATTTTCAGTAGGTCTAGTATCAGACTAGTGTCAATTAGTCTAATTTCAGATTAGTGCCAGTAGGTCTATTATCGGTAGGTTGCGTAGCACACTAGTGTCAGTTGGTCTAATATCAGATGAGTGTAATAAGGTCTATTTTCAGTAGGTCAAGTATCTGAATAGTGTCAGTTAGTCTAATATCAGATAAGTGTTTGTAGGTCTAGTATCAGGCTAGTGTCAGTAGGTCCACTATCAGTAGTTTTAGCATCATATTAGTGTCAGTAGGTCTAGAATTAGTTGGTCTAGTATCCATCCGTCTACTATCAGCCTAGTGTCAGTAGGTCTACTATCAGACTAGTGCCAGTAGGTCTACTATCAGACTAGTGCCAGTAGGTCTACTATCAGACTAGTGTCAGTAGGTCTACTATCAGACTAGTGTCAGTAGGTCTACTATCAGACTAGTGTCAGTAGGTCTACTATCAGACTAGTGTCATTAGGTCTACTATCAGACTAGTGCAAGTAGGTCTACTTTCTGTAGGACTATAAGCATTGATTGTCAATGGTTTTCTTGTTTTAGAAACACCCCATTTTAAATAGTGAGGTGCATACACTCTGGCATACAGTAGATTCTAATACTGGTCTTAATAATGTAGTGCAAGCGACCTTAGTCCTACTCTTGGAGAGCTACCATCTTGTAGGTTTTTATTTACACCCTACTTTAGCACAACTGATTATTTTAATTAGTTGGATGAATATCTTAATCAGTTTAGGTACAGCTGGCGAGAAAACCTACGGTTGGAGACCGTATTTTTTTAGTGAAATACTAATAAGAATTTATATTATAATAGAGGGAAAGAAACAATACGAAAAGGCTTGTATTTTATTTGCTTGCATTTGAGTTAAAACACCAAGTCCTACCGTCTGCCGCTGAATGAGCTGTCCATGGTCCTGAAATAGGCCGATGGCGTGCTACGCAGTGATTTGTTGTTGATTTAAACCTTCTGTCCCTATTTATACATATTATTGTTATTTGCTTGTGGGTTGTGATCTTTTGTAGCTATTTTTATTTCACCTTTTCCTTTTTACATCCATATATTCTTTTGAGAAAGAAGAATATTATTTTTCTTCCTATCAAATAACTCAATATGTTGTAATTGACCGACGAAGTTTTCAAAATTACTCACATTTTCTTAAAACCAGAGTAGGACAACAATCACAGCCAGAATTTTGAAATGGGGTCCTAACGAGATTCACGAACAATAGGCCTACTAACACGCGCGCTTCTATAAAGAAAAAGAAAATAGAGCAGGTTTGTGCCGGGCGCTGCTGGAAGGGAAAGAACGGAGGAAATGATAGCTTATAGCTACGATTGGTGAAGTGAGAGATATTGTGCACGCGTATCGTACGGTGAGCCCCCATTCTCAAATGAGAGTGCGCGCTCCCGGCGTGAGAAGGTTCGCGCGCTTCAGGGGCTGCGGTCCCATTGAAGGTTCCACATCTCCCTGACAGCAGCAGCATCAGTAGTACTGAACGGCAGCAGTGGAAAACAAGGAGCCCACCCAGCCAGCGGACAAGCCTTGGTAGAGGCAGAGAAACATCTCTTCGCGGTGAACCAGGCTAAGCCTTCCGAATATCCTTCTCTGAGATATGGGTTCCCCGTAACTGGAAGTGGAGGGTAGAGGCGGGCGGGCGGGGGGTGGGGGGGAGAAGAGAAAAGACAGAGAGAGCGAAAGAGAGGTAGAGGAAGAGGGAGAGAAAAGGCGAATAGGAACCAAAGAAGCACTACCGCCGTGGGTGCTCGCCACCATGGGAGCCTTGCATCACTTACCAGAGCCGTTGCTTCGTCCGTGGGCCATGTCGTGATCCGTGGGCTCCGCCAGCGGGATTTCTGACGGTGATCCGAGCCGCCGAGGAGAGGGGGGAGAAGATGTCCGCCTCGGTGGGCCCTCGGGGCGGCCCTCGCCCATCCGTCGCGCCGGCTTCCATGCCCGAGCCGGACCTGAGCCATCTGACGGAAGAGGAGAGAAAGATCATCATGGCCGTGCTAGCTCGGCAAAAGGAGGAGGAGGAGAAGGAAGAGGCCATGTTAAAGTAAGGAGACACTGGGGCTATTTCCGCTCCGGAGATGCTGGGGAGGTGTAGTGGAGAGATGGTACCCATACTGCCGCTCATCGGCCGCTATGCTACCAATGGGCTCTGCCACCTATAGCCAACATATCGGCTTACACAACCTACTCAATGCAGTGTAACATATAACCTATAGTGTGTGTGCTTATCAACGTGTAGTCTATCCCTCAGTTGATAATTTCTATGGTCGACGGTATGTTTGACTCTTCATGATTTCGGCAGTGGGTGTTCTCTGTGCAGGAGAGACAGCCCAACATAGTTTTCAGTGATCGGATGCACTCCCCTATTATTAGATGGTAGCGCCTATATTTCCATCTCCTGTCACAGCAGTGTAGCCTATGTGCGACCTCACTCTTAACCGTTATAGCCATATAATTTAGTTTACACAGATTGACAAGGATGATCCAAAAATATGCCCTAACGTGTGTGCGTGAGTGTATGGAGTCTGCTGAGTAAGAGTGTGTTGGGTCAGCGCCGTCACAGGTGTAAGAGATCGAGAGAGAAGAAAGAGGTGTGTCGTCCCTGAGACACGCAGCAGCGTCACACTCCACTGTCTTCTAATGCCCCGACACGAATAACGGGAAATCTTACTCATTTCTCAACCGCACCCATTTCCCCCAATGCAATTCTCTGTTCTCTCATTTCCGAACACTTCCAAACCGCTGGCTAAATAGGGCACAATAGTCCACGCTAGAAGCCTATATTCTGAAGCACTGCATCTGGAGCCTATAGGCTAGCGCCAAGCGACAACTGCATAACATCATTCGAACTAAAATCAGGGGAACTGGTATCTTCTAGCTGTGTATCCATCCCATTATCTTAACAGCTGTCTGCTTGTTCTTTTACTGTTTTGACAGCGGGGTGCGGTTGAGTAGCCTATTAAAGCCAACGCTAGAACTCTCGGATCATGCAACACTATAGCCGTCTCTATACTGCAAGGGATGAACTGTAGCTCTGGTCCATGTCCCGGTATGTGCTTTTTAATAGGCTAGTTTATGATGCATAGCCTGTGCTATTTTTGTATTTTCACACAAGTAGCGCGAGTCAGTGTGGAAGATGAACACGCCAGCTGTAGCTTTTTTGTCACGACCAAAATTCCGAGGTCTGTCATAGTGAAACCAATCAGATTCGCTTATTTCTCCACCTATATCCTGACAAACTGCAGCGAGGTAAATATGACGTCAAACAACCGTCACCACTATCGGGTATAGTTTAAGCCATATTTAGAGTATTGGTAACAAGGATCCTAGAAGAAGACTCCCTTCTCAGTGTTCTATTTTAGGCGCATTGTGTAGTGATAGCTATCCACTATAGATCGATCATTTCATCTAAAAAAGGAACTGTCTAATGTATAAGTGGTAATGAATCATTTTCATAATTTTCATCATAGGCTATGCATCAAGGCTACATTTTTCAGCAGAGACTTAATTGCTATTGGAAGCACATACTGTAGGCTACTGTAGTGTGTGTGCGAGCGACTTCCTGTGCCAGCATGTGGTGTCATTTGTGATGATTAGCAACCTGTGTACAGTAATGTGCCCACACTAGCATTAAAGGGATATTTCAGTTACCTGTATTTACAGTAGTGTGCCCACGTTAGCATTAAAGGGATATTTCAGTTACCTGTATTTACAGTAGTGTGCCCACGCTAGCATTAAAGGCATATTTCTGTTACCTATGTATCAGTAGTGTGCCCACACTAGAATTTAAAGGGATATTCCAGTTACTTGTGCTAGTGTTCCCAGACTAGTATTAAAAGGGTATTTAATTGTTTTACAGCTATTATAATTTTTTCATTTTTAGTGTTGTAGCATCACCCACAGTTTTCTTATGTCAAACTTCTACTCCTGCATCCTTGGCTGGCTTAGACACCTGTGAACCATACATTTTGGAGTTGATGAACTCCCATACCACATTGTGCTAGAAAACGTCAACTCCCTATTCTGAACTACATGATGAACTTGCTATTGTAATAAAAATCGATAGAACCTGCACACAGTGACATGGTCACAATTCAATCCAACATGACAGAAATGTTTACACACATATTTCGTTTTCTTTTGTATTTGGTTTGAAAACCTTATGTTCTGTTCATGCAATCACTGTAGGTTCTGTTAATACATACACAGCAAAAACATCTGTGTTAAATTAACACTATCAGTGTTTGTATAGGTCCAGTGGACCTATATACACACTGAATAGTGTTAATTTAACACTTAGGGTGTTGATTTAACACTGAAGTTTTTACTGTGTACTCGTTAAACTCTGCTAATATACACCTGCCATAATTTTTCATACTTACTACTGATGTTGTGTTTATACACACACCTTCATTTATGTTTATTCAAACACCTTACGTTTTGGTTATACATTCACTTTATTTTCTGATCATACATATATCCTATACTCTGTTTATAAATCTGCCTTCTGTTGTTCTTATATATTCAACCTTTGGTTTTGGTTTCCCCCAATTATGAGAGTGAAGGACAACGATGGAATGGTTTCTTTCATGACATTTGTGCGTTCATGCATCACATGTGTCACAGGTGATTTCTCTGGCCCTATTATGCATTGATGTACAGAACATGTGTGAGTAATGTGTCACATTGTTAACAATAAGCATTTACACAATTAAGTTGATTGGATCATTCAGAGACCTATAAAGTCCTTACACATGTGCTTGCTTGTTTGTATATAGGAAAGTGGCTGGTCACAACACACTGCTTCATAGCTTAGTAGTCAGAGCAGCTGTCTCCACATTCAAAGGTTCTGAGTTTGCAGCCAGTTCGAGGCGATACATTGTGTTTTTATAGAAATGTGTCTATGCAATTAGGAAACAAAAAACACAGGGAATCTGACTGGCGCACTGGTTTAAGTCAACCCTATCTTGATGAGCACGGTTCGTATTCTGGTCCATGGCATTCTGAAAAGTTTTGTTGTTTGCATGTTCAGTGACTGTTCCCTGGGGATGTGCTAGGTACATTGGTACTGTGCTGCCCTGGATAGATAGGTATGTAATCAGCCTCAATTACTTTGTCAAACTACTCTCTAGTGACTCCTTGTGTGCAGGTCAGGCTGCAGTGAATCAAATCATGGTTGTAATCAGCCATAAATCTTCCATAGGTGTTCAATTGAGTTAGTATGTGGTAACTGCATGTGGAGCATATGATTCTCATCATTTTCATATTCAAAACCATTCAGTGGCTCCTCAACCCTTGTTTATAGGGGCATTGCTGTCCTGGAAGAGACCACTCCCATCAGGATAGAAACGTTTAACTATTGGATAAAGGTGATCACTCAGAATAACTTTGTAATGACTTGCAGTGACCTTCCCTCTAATGCAGGGGGCGGCAAAGTACAGCCCGCGGGCTGGACATGGTCCGCTTGGTCCTTTGATCCGGCCCGCAAAGGATTTTCAACATTAATTTAATGTCATTATATTTGAAAAATGATTTTGACTCAAATGACTTTCCATATGCACTGTTGCCTTGTTTTGTGTTGGCAAGTAGGCTAAATGATCTTGAAACAAACAGTGGTCATTAAATTCTGAGAAGTCAAACAAGGAAATTGTGTTAAAAAACTATGGTATAAACATATATTTTTTGTACACATAATTAGCACACATAATTATTATTACAACTGCTAAGTTACTACAAATATCCAGTGCACAAATATAGCCTAATGAAAGAAGCTCTCTTTCAATGAATCTTGAGGAGCTAAAGCAGACAACCCTGCTAAGATACCTTGCTTTTTAAGCTAGGCTACCAGGCTTTTTAATCTGTTGTGCTGTTGCATTGTGTTGACCCTACCGGGACCTTAAATTAAGCACTGGTTACAAGACTGTATCAAAATGTTGTCATACCTTTGACATTTTTTTTTAAATTTTCTCGGTGCTGAATGTTGTCAGACATCTACTTTCATGTACAATATATTATAATGCTTATTTTTTCCCTCTCTTTTCATGTAAACATTTTTTTCAAGTAGAAATGTGTGTTCTGCCACTAGTGTGTGGAGGGTGGGGTAATTTAATGAAACAACATTTACTATATCCTATTTTCTTTCACACAAACCTATATTCACTTGGTTTCAAAAACTCAATGTGGGCCTCAAGCAAAAACGATTGCCCCCAACTGCTCTAAGGGGACAAGTGGACCCACACCATGACACGAAAATGCCCCCACAGCATCTGCATTCATTATGATCCTCCACTAGTTTATTCAGGTTTTCCTTTAATTTTTCACCAACTGTATGTACTGAATAAAGGCTTCTGTGTGGAACAGAATAAGAATCGGAAAGCTTGGAAACACACTTGGAGGAAGCAATTTAATAGACCTGCTGAGGGGTTTCCAATGAGACGAGGCTTAAAGGGGAATTGGATATTACAACATAAATATATAAATTTGTTAGGTTGAAAAATGAGGGAAACCCTACCCATGTACTGTCGTATAACACTGATGTAATTAAATGAGGGAAACCCTACCCATGTACTGTATAACACTGATGTAAATACCTATCCCCAGCAATGTGATTGAGACTAAGTGGTTACTATTGTCCAATGGTGAGTAATCATTGCAATTGAATGTAATGAGTTTATTGTTGTCTTATGCTATTGAAATCAGTTCTGAAATGTGGCATATTGTGAAAAAACCTGGCTCAATGTTATGTCTTGAGTGCTGGCATTTTCAAAATAAGGTTGATTGACACAAGCAAGGAGTTAAACATCCATTAACACATGTGCTTACAGTATGTGCTTGTATTTGGAAAATGTGTATGTCCCTTGACACGCTGCCAACTCCTATCCATAATATTCAATGGTTAAAGTGGGGGAGAACATGTTTGTTTAAGAAAGTTTTCATATTCTAACACCATTTGGTATGCATATTGCCAACCCTTAAGACTTACGGAACATAGATTTATTAATTCACTTATAAAAATTAAACTCAGGGGTTTATCTTCTTATGCTCATGCTGTCAAGCACCACTGGAACAAAAATAAATAGATTTAAGTCTATTCATGTTTTCTTAGAGAGCTGGCATGTAAAAAATGTCACTCTCCGTAGCAGTCAGGTGGTGCATTTTTTTGTGGGGGACAACATTAGAACTATTGACTCGTTCATTCATTCACTTTTTGTTCATTTCATGCCTACAGTAAAACGAACTCACGGTTAATACATACACCGAATGTTCAGTATATACATTCAACAAAATTATTTTTTAAATTAAAATTTAATTGACCTGGGAGCAATTAATATTAACTGTCCTGCTCACGGTCAGAACAATAATGGTTTCACCTTTGCAACTTCATTTTTTTACATTAACATATTGATTTACTTATACATAAACTCTTAGAAACTCTTAGAGTTCCAATTGAGTGCTTTGGCTGTCCCCATTGGACAATTCATTTATGGCTCTCAGGAGAACAATGTTTGTTTCTAATAAAACCTTTTAGGGTTCCATGTAGAATCAACAATGCAAAGGGTTCTACATGTAACGGCATAGGGTATTCACTGAAACCAAAATGGGTTCTTCTGGGAACCATAAAATGTTTTTTTTAAGGAGAAAGCTAAATGGCCCTTTTTGGATCTTTTATTTGAGAGAATGTACCATATAATTAAAATTGTGTTTATAAATACACCTGTTATTCTACATAATGTACATATATTTAACTTGTCACCCAGTGTAATTTCAGTGGTGGCAGATTTAAACAGCAGGAACACTGGATCGACTGCTATCAAACACAAATTATTTTCACAAGACCCATGTAATGACAGCTCAAAAACAATGTGTTGTCAGAGATGTGCACCACCTTCTATGTTTAGACAGAATGTCTCCATGATGTGGGGTTTCTCTGTTATGATCAAAAGGATCAGAAAACCATTGATGTTTATCAAATTTGTTTGAAGAAAAAAATAAAACAATATGCTTTTAAGTTAAAGTAGAAAAAACAACAAAATAACATTGTGTAATCATTTGATAAGCAATACTTTAATATAATCTATATTCTAAATCAGTGTTGTATTCTTCTAAATATGGCAAAATTGTTTTTTGGATCTGTAATTTTAATCAATTAACAACTTTGTAGTGTTTTGATTGGTTAGGTGTATGTCATTGTTAAAGGAGAACAGGAAGTTGTTGAGTTGATGGTAGTATTCCCCTGCTCAGATGTTTCAGGCTTTAACCAATCATCGGCTGTACAAATTAGCAAATAGTTTGCTAACATAACATATGCTGTGATTAGCTGATAGAGTATTTGATCTATCTTTCCAGACGTTGTAAGATCTGCTAGCTATCAAAAACTACACAGGAGAATGTGCCTGATGTCCGGCTACAAATGGGCAAGATTATTTTGCAACAAACTCACACATTCTAAAACGTACATCAATCAAGTGTTTGTCTACAGACTCATACATGTACCTTGTCAAAAACGCTCAAACTACACCATTGCATTGCAGTTTACCAACATTTTCTGATAGCATTCCAATAATGTCCCTCTCTTTTTGTTTGAGGGAAGAGAAACCCATCCAAGCAAGAATTGTGCACCTGGTTGGGCAGAAGAAACCTCCTCAGCAAAATGATGTCAGGTAAAAGAAAAATATACTGTACGTTTTGCTGTCTGTTTTCATGTTCAGATTAGTGTAAAACAGTACTGGGCTGGTCTGAAAACCTGGCTCAAAACCAGGATGTGTCATTGGGTGCTAAACCCAGGATAAGTGTGTGAGGACATTGAGGTCAAAGGCGCTGTGTAACTGATGTGGTTTGGTGAGGTATGCTTCAGTGATAAAATATGGATGTTTTTGTTAGCATCCTAAAGCAAATGCTAGCAGGCTCGGTGCCAAGTTCAAGTCTTTATTTTTTGCCAAAGCGATGCAATTCGCCTGGAATTCATTTTGGTGATTTGGCTCACACAGGACAATACAGACAGTATAGGACACAAATGACAACACATCAGACTGGAAATACTGTATACAAAAAACAGACAGCAGAACTGTCAGTACTATAGCTAAACCTGCTATACAGGAACTCTGGTCCTATCACTTCACAAACATCCCAGTCAGAATTTGGTCATGATATGCCAATGATCTTATAATTGATATCGAGCAATCATTTGCATTTGACAAATGTTTGTGGCATGTGGCTAGGCAGGATTCCAACATTCTGGATCCTGTTGGATAGGTTAGAATTTAGGTTTTTGGTTCTCTCAACTCAGATGTTTGGATTGGGACAAAACCATAAAGTGTATCTCCATCGCTGTAGAGTTAAAAAGCCATTATTCACACAGCAGGATGATTATGTCATCTTAAAATAGCGGAACACAATCAGCGCTATAAACTTTGTGTTTGTATCCTGCTGTTCTTGGAGCTGTGGTCATTACAAAATGTTTACCTATGTCATCTCACTACAGCAACATGCACATTCATGAGGTTGTGCATGTTTACAGTTTGTATATGTCGTGTGTGTGTGCGTGTGTG
>JACXGM010002767.1:13503-24396 GCA_016801145.1 Umbra pygmaea | reverse complement strand
AGACACAATAAAATTCAAAAATACAATATCACATAAAAGATATATAGAAATAAACATCATCTAAGTGAGCAGAGTTCTCAATGTAGATGGTACAGCAGTGTGGAAGTCATGTAATGTATGGGTTAGTGTGTGTAGGTTGAGAGGACGCTGGGTGCAGATGTTGATCTGCGATTGTACAGAGCTCAATAAAAACCAAACAGATTTCTGGAGAGGCCAAGTGGTGTGAACTCAAAATGCATTAATGATAGACCTACTATTCCAGTTGATAGAGCGAAAGATCAAACAAATGGACATTAAGGACGAGCACTAAACATGCCATGCCTCCTCTAGCCCACCTAGAAACATAGGGTATGTACTCTACTGAATGTTGTTTAGGTAACTTTACATTCATTGAGCTCTTCCCTCAAAAGCATATTAACTAAACATTTCCTATGTTTGCAACATGTTTATGACAAAGCTGGCTGTATGTAACATGTGTATAAAAGAGCAATTCTACATGTAACATGTTTAAGACCGAGCATGCATATAACATGTTTATGTCAGTGATGTTTTGTATGTTTGTAACATGTTTATCACAATGATATTTTGTATGTCTGTAACATGTTTATGACAATAATGTTTGTATGTCTGTAACATGTTAATGACAATGTTTTTCTATATGTCAGTAACATGTACTGTATATATCAGGGATGCTGGCATGTCTGGAGGATGTTAATGACTGGAATGTTCTGTATGTAACCTGTTTATGACAAGGATGCTCTGTATGTCCATATGATTATTTAAAGCTGCACATCTATAAGGCCCACCCTCCTTTCTCTGGTATACCCTGTGGAGCAAGGAGACTCTTGGGATTATCCGGATACTATCCAATCACAGACCACAGGAAGTGAATATCGGCCAATCTCAAGGCCCACATGGAGACTGCTGTGTTTCTGGGCCGTTTCCATGGTTTCAGTATCTGGAGACTGCTATCCAGTCACATGTAGGTGCATGGAGTTCCTGACTGCTCACTTGTCTTCATGGGAGAACACATGGATGCTTGTGCGCCTACTGGAGAAGACAAAACTGGCAAGCAGCTTTCTCAACATTGCCTGATTTGCCATTCTGGTTCTCTGCAGCTATTTTGTTCCCTGTGTGATTCAGCACAGTGTGAATATGTGATGCCCACAATAGTGAAGAGGAAGTGTTGTGCTGCAGTTTCGGTGTGTGCGGGTGAGCGTGATTGTAGAGGATTTGTGTAAGGGTGATTGTAGAAGATGTGTGTGAGTGTGTGATTGTAGAAGATTTGTGTGAGTGTGATTGTAGAAGATGTGTTTGTGTGTGTGTGATTGTGGAAGACATGTGTGTGTGATTGTTAAAGATGTGTGTAAGTGTGTGATTGTTAAAGATGTGTGTAAGTGTGTGATTGTAGAAGATGTGTGTGTGTGATTGTAGGAGATGTGTGTGTGTGTGTGTGATTGTAGAAGATGTGTGTGAGGGTGATTGTAGAAGATGTGTTTGTGTGTGTGTGTGTGATTGTGGAAAACATGTGTGTGTGATTTTTGAAGATGTGTGTTAGTGTGTGATTGTAGAAGATGTGTGTGTGTGTGATTGTAGGAGATGTGTGTGTGTGATTGTAGAAGATGTGTGTGAGGGTGATTGTAGAAGATGTGTGTGAGTGCAATTGTAGAAGATGTGTTTGTGTGTGTGTGTGTGTGTGTGAGTGTGTGATTGTAGAAGACGCATGTGAGTGTGTTTGTAGAAGATGTGTGTGAGTGTGATTGCAGAAGGTGTGTGTGACTGTAGAAGATGGGTGTGAGTTAGGGCTGGGCGATAATTAAATTTTTATCGTTATCGAATTTTTGAAAATAATATCGAGAAGATTATCCCATATCGACATACGCGATAACAGCTGGTTTTGTTCTGAAACAAAGAAACATCCAACAAAATAAGGAATATTTCATATTGCTTGTACTGTAGTTCAATTTTAGCTGAAAAAAAAAGGTCAATCTATATTCTTTTGTACGTATTGCTTTTATTTGTTCATGCAGCAGAAAATACACTTTGATGTAATGAAGTCACAGCAGGTCCTATATATTTTAAATATATCGTCAGGCATATCGTATCGAAAAAATATCTGTTTTATATCGTGATATCATTTTTTGGCCATATCGCCCAGCCCTAGTGTGAGGGTGTGTGTGATTGTAGAATATGTGTATGAGTGTGATTGGGATTGTAGAAGATTCCCACTCCACTGAAGGTAGAGCTCTGTAGGACAGTGCCAAGCCATATGGACCTCTGTCTAGGGAACACACTACCCACTTAGCTCTGTTGCTGGCTCGCCTGCTCACTCCATCTGTCTTCCCCAACTCCTCTCTCTCCCACACTCTCACTCCCCTTAGTTTCCCTCTCTCCTCCTCTCTCTCTCTCTCTTTATAGGGTACTCTTTTTCTCTACCTCTCTGTCTTTTATCTGTCTCATAAAGCCTCAAATACAGTGTAAAAATAGACATCTTCAGGTTTAATGTGCGTGCGTGTGTGTGTTTGTGTGTGGCATTAGTACTCCTAAAGCCTGTGCCAGGGTGGCAGTAATGGGGTGTGTTATTGACAGCTGAATGTCTTCTCAAGTGGACTGACTCACTGTCTCTTTCTTGGTACCTTTCTCTCTATCACCCTCTATCACTCTGGTGCTGTCAGAAGTTGTCATCTGGACATCGAGGATTGCTTTAGCACAGTGTGTGGTTAAATACTGGAGTGATTGAGTGTCTTCAATGGTGACCAAAGCTGCCGTCAATCGCGTGCTCAGGCTGTACACAGTCAGTAATAACCGCTCCAGACCTGACCAGTCTAATATCTGATTGCTCCTATTGAAGAGAGAGTGATATTACACGATGTACCCAATGAGTTTCGTTTGCAGAGTCAATAATCAATAGTGTGCGTGTGTCTTGAGCTTGTGGTTGTAGAGAGCTGTGAAGAAGAGAGCAGCTGAGCTAGATAGAGACATAGTAGAGCAATAGAAGAAGGGAAGAAAATGAACTACGTTATAGTGGAGGAGTGTAAACTGTAGTGAACTTGATGTTCAATGGTTCCTCATCCAGAAAGTTGAGCCGATGGGCCAAGAGAACGTGTATTAATATTTTTCTTGTTTTTCTCCCTACCCAATTTGTTATGTCTAATTCCCCCTTTTAAACCTTGTCTAGTCTGCAAACCATCAGCAGGTGCGGCAGGGTTGAGGATTGTTTAGAATTCCGTGATCAGGATGGACCCTGGCCGCTGTGACTCAGTTGTGCTGTGAGGCAGCAATTTAGACCACTGTGTCACACAGAGACCAGCAAGGTTTTCCTTCTTTGAACAGCCAATACAAAGTTCAGCAAGACCTCACCCAAACTTCAACATGTTTTCCGCCAATTTTGCACAATAAATGCATTTAGATCTTCTTGAGTTATACAGAGTTGTTAAGAAGTAAAATACACTGTGATTTTTAATAAGTAGGCAACATTAAATAAACCCCCACAGTATAGCTTCATCCCTGTGCTGTTTTGTAGATTAGAAATAAACTAAAGTGTTGTTTTGTGTGAGTAGGCACATAACCATAAAAATATGTATAGCCCCAATTGGGGCACACACTCGCAGCATTCGGATTCAGAGACCACGTGCCAGAATGTTGCTCAACAGGTAACGCTGGCACTGAAAGTACATTTTCACGATACAATGTGCAAGCATACATGTTAATCCTGTGAGGAGTTTGACCATTTAGCTTGAGGGGGTAGCAGAACCAGTGCATTTTTCATGGAAAGTCTCTGTCTGTTCATGCGTTCATTACTTCACATGTAGGCTATGTCACAGCTGTTTTCTCTGGCTATAATGCATTCTTAATGTTGACAATCCATATTAGATACCTCGAGAATGAATTAATATGTGTACTTGCATAGTTTCTTTCTTGAAAATCGTTCAGCGGCTTCTGCTTGTCGAGTGTTGTTTTAGACTATCAATCAGAATGTTGCCAGTCAGATCCCACATTGAAACTATAGGTTAGACCAGTTTTTCTCCCAGCATGCGCCGCTGTAGTGTGAAGTGCTTGAAACAAAACAACTAAGTTCCCTAAAGAGGCAACACTGTTTCTTGGCAGTTCATGCGTAACATTACTTCAGTGAAAAAATAATTTCTCCATTTAAGTAATTAGTCTCGATGATTGTATTGGCCAAAAATTTTACAGATTTAATAGGGCCCTAATAAGGCTTACCTACATCTGACAAAATAACTGCTGTATGTTGAAAACTTGTTCATCTTCTCAATGCGCTAGTCGTTAGAAGTAACAAAATAATTATTGCCATTATTACAGTTTTCAAAACTTTTATTTGATTATAGTTTCACATGGCTAGTTAAAACAGCAACATGGATTTTTTTTATCTGAAGTAAATTATACAAGTACTCTGATATTTGAGGGAAAACCACCTGATCTTGGTTATTTTGGGGATTATAACATAATACTGTCAATATTGAGAAAATCTATGTTGTATTATTATTCTGGTAACAATTAGAACTGATGAATTATGTTAATACCCCTACATACAAATAATAATTATAGGAAAACTGTATATTTGCAAACACCTACATGTATTTTCATGACATTTGGGTCGCAGTGGTTTGTTATTTTGAAAATGTGGGTCACTGAAAAAGTTAGAAAAACACTGGGTAAGACTATATTTTTGGGTGCAAACTATTTAAAAAATACTATTTATTACGTAGACTGATCTAATTACGTTGATTGGCACATAAAAAGAACTACAATGTACATTAACACATGTGCTTGCATAGCTGTATTCTGGTCATTTACTTTCAGTTTTAACCATCTGCCAAAGCTCAACAGAAGAGTGGCAGAGTCTGAATATGAGTTGCCAGTTTGATCAGCTCATTCAAAACAATATTGTAGTTTATTTTTAATGTACAAAATAACTACAACCTAACAATATGTAATTGCATGGGATTTGGATATACTGTCTGTTTTACCTAAAGTTGCCTACTCAAAACACTGTAGTTTACTTTTAAAGAGACTGCTAATCTGTTTTCTGTATGGCTCTTTGTTTAAAATAACCCAAGAGCAGCGAAAGAAGTAGGCCTACTGTACAACTTTCCAATATAAAGCTGAAAAGTAGGCACGGGAGCATGAAATGCAGGGGCGTCACCAGACCCGAGCTTTCAGGGCTCTAGCTCTGAGTATTTTTTGTCAGCCATGAGTTTTCTGCAAGCTGACAAACAGTGATGGAATCAACATTTGCAAGGTCAGCCAACAGTGCTTTGTGAATGTAGACTTCTGGATGCGCTGTTTCAATTGCACGCTAGCAGGAGAGATCGTCCATATCCATCAATTAATCTTAACAGGCACTGTGTTTTGAAGTTGAAACTAGTAGGCAGCTCAAATTAGTTTTTTTAAATTATAGAACTTTGTTCATACTTCTAAAGGACAAGCAAGAGAAAAATATCAGTCCTGTTTTTCTGGCCTAAGCCACAATATAGCCCTGCGTATAGCCCTGTGTTTTCTACTTATGGTTAGGGACTGTCAATCAATGACATGCCTCAAAGTTCAATAGCTTTTCATCATCTGGCTTTGAAACCTCAAAACACTATCAAATTGGTCAGAGAGCACACCCACATGTTGCACATCCTTTGGTATTTAGAGAGAATGTTTTCTTTTATAAACATTTGAAACTTGGAACATTCAATATCTTTTTTGTTGAATCACTTAGAAACCTCAAATCACTTTAACATTTTTCAGAGAGGACACCCACAGCCTTCTGACTTTCCAAAAAGTAATTCAATAAAAATGCTATTGAATGTTAATTTTTTTTAAATGAAAAAATATAACATTTTGGAACTTGCAAAGGCTGTGCAACATGTGGTGTCCTCTGTGAACAATTTAAAAGTGTTCTGAGGTTTCTAATAACACTATTGAATTGTTCAATAAACTGTACTTGCCCCAGTGTGATAACTGGCCTTCCTAAGAAAACCCTTGAACTGCCAACACTAAAAAGCACACTTTAGATTTTTGTGAAATAAATAACTTTAAGACATGTAAATTATTGACAATCCCTAGCCATAAACAGGGTTAGGTTGTAGCTGAGTCCGTAAATACAAGACCTGATCTCAGGGTTCGACCTCGGTTTCTTGCTGTTATAACAAATAATGTAATAGCCAACATAATTATAGCTAATGTAATTGCATCTTTCTGAACCCCAGGTGTTAGACTCGCCTGATAAAATGTACATTCAGGTCATCAGATGATAATAATTATTAGATTGGATGACATTTTATTCACCTGATGTAACCAGACAAAAAATGTGTGCCTGTATTTTATTTTTAAAACCTTTATTTAAGATACTTTGAATTGCAATCCTGAACAGCTGGGGGTGCCATACACACCCTGCTCTCCCCAAAATCCACTCATGATGTTAAGGGACTTTTTAGGTTTTGTATGTGTCAATAAACATAATTATGCATTTACAGAAGAGCTTCTTGAGTTATACAGAGTTGTTTAAAAGTGATGTAGAGTGTTGTTTTGATGAAGTATATACATTTCTGAAAAAATATTGTGTATCACCTGTGCCCATTCCATTATCTCCCCTTCAATTCCATCAGTGGGGAACAGTTAACAATGCCACCACTAGCTAAATTGAATGGAGCGTTTATTTGTCATTTATAAATGTTTTTTAATAGGTTGATGCAATTTCTTTATTCTACAAATCCTATTCTCTGTCTTACCTTTATTGTGTTTTATATAGTTAATGATTTATTTTTGTATCATTGGGCACAGCTGTAAAAGAGACTCTGGTGTCCTGTTTTTTCCTTGCATAAAGGAATTGAACAAGATTATTTTTAATGGCCAAATCTCTTTTAAGTTCAAATCTCAAATATAGACGTGATTTCATGGAATTTTAAGATTTTCTTTGTAACATGTTCACAATCTCCCATTACATTTATAGATTTTTAGAGAGCAGGGCCTAAATTATTATTTTTAAGCTAGTTAGATCTCATTTTCCACTTACTTTTAGTCATGAAGTATGTCATGTGGAGATGGTTAAGAACACCTTTCAAGACCCATTGACATTCTAGAGCAGGGATCCTCAAACCCTTCCATGGAGGGCCTAGTGTATGCAGGTTTTTGCTTTTACCTTGTACAAGCCTGATGGAGTAGCTCACTAATTAGTTAGGATCTCCCCTCACCTGGCAGTCTGGGTCCTAATTTGGCTCTAATTGAAGGGAAAGACCAAAAACCAGCATACACTAGGCCCTCCATGGAAGGGTTTGGGGACCCCTGTTCTAGAGCATCAACCCAGACTTTTCTATTAATAGCTCAAGAACAGTAGATGCTAGTTACCAAAGGTTGACAACATCTGAAAGAGTAAATTCTGTTGAAATGTAGGGCATGTTCCACTGGTTTCATCACAGTACAGATGATTCATAAACGATCCGTACTTTTTGAACTAATCTTTTGAGAGACCGAAAAGGACAATTCACGATTCATACTGGATCGCTCATTTCGTTATTTTTTGTGCAGGCGCATTACTTTTATGATCCAGTATGGTTTTGTTCTTGGATTTGCCGTTTTGCACAAGCTTGCTCATCCCTTTAGAGAGATGTAAACACCAGCAAGAAATTTGAAAGACTAGCTGTAACAAATCATTTGGTCGGAGTCGGACTCTGTGACTCTTAAATATGTGACCTATAATAGTTCCTCCTAACACTGAGCATTGTTTTTTCATGTTTTAAAATAAACCAAATCATGGTGAATGATTAAAAAAATTTGAATGTTATCTAATATATATTGTACTGTTTGTCTACTGCTATCATCATTGCAGCTGTCAGTATGAAAATAAATGTATTTCTAACTAATCTGTCATGGCCTTTTTTTGTTTATAGTTTTATCAGGGGTCTATGGTTCTTTTTATTCATTTTGATCTGCGCATGCGCCAATTAATTATACTAATCGAAATGATATGTTAATTTGAGTCAGTAAAACGATTTGAACTTCCCATCACTACATCACAGTGCGAAAGAGTGAATCTCAAACGTGAATACCCCTATCCTCTATGGTGTTTTTCTAAAACCTATCAGACAGTAAGCAGGAAGTGACCATGAAAAATACATTCAGAGATGCCAACTGAAGCAAAGATAGAACATTTTCCTTACAAATGATGAATGGAATTACCAAAATGGTGATATTCATTTGAGGAGTAAGTATTCAGTTGATATTGTTTTGATACAACTTGTAGATAATTTATGTTAGTTGATAATAGTTATGTTGTTCCAATTTGATACCAGAACAGCATATTAGCATATTAATAAAATGGCAAACCTGAACTGAACATGGATGGGCAATAGTTTTGTTTGAATGGAGCTTTATGGATACATATACTTACTGTCTGCATAAGTTTTATATCTTAAAATGAAGATTTACATGCATTCATTATACAATACCAAACTAATGATGTAAACAAATGTTTTTTGTATTTTTTGCATTAAAATCAGTGTCTCAAAAGGTTATTTGTACTTATGCACGTTGTAGCCACAAGTCTTTTGAATCCCAAACTGTAAAGCACTTTACTGTAAGACAAAGTATGACTCTTTCAGATGCCAAAATGTCAACATAGTGCCAGGTGGACTTAAACACCTACAGGTTTGAAGGTTTAAGAACATATTTCGTACTGTGTTCATTCAAAGCAGTATATATCGCTTGTGCTCACATCTAAAGAGCTAAATAAATCTCAGAAACAAAGCTTTCACCAAATCATCTGTCTGGATTAAGCTACCACACTAAAAGCGTATAGGAAATGAGATATAATAAGCTAATAACTAAAGTATCCCTATAAATCCTATAAATCATTTTTTCAAACATATATATTTTTTCCTGTAGACCCTGAATCTAATATTGTGTTTAAATGGTGTGGAAGAGTGAGAGACTGAGAGACAGAAAGATGGATTAAAGGATGAAAGGATGGAGGGATAAATGGAAGAGGTAAACTATACAGCACCCGGGCCACTCAGCGTGTTCCGGAAAAATCAAGTTCCGGCAGAATCAAGGGAGGGAGGGGGAAGTGCAGACCATGCCAGGGAGAGAGAAAAAAACTAAATGAGACGGAGGGAGAGGGTGGGAGGAATGCCATATGGTGGACGGGTGACTCTCAGAGGGTAGAGACCAGTGCATTTGAGCACGGTGGGCACAGACCAACCAACGCAGGAACAGTGGAGAGTAACTGTGAGCTATTTGTTATTATGTGTAAGTTATCATAAGAACACTCTTGTCTGTCCTTTCGTTGTCTCAGTGTCTACAAGGGCCAATTACAAAG
The DNA here is from genome assembly GCA_016801145.1 of Umbra pygmaea. NCBI lineage: Eukaryota > Metazoa > Chordata > Actinopteri > Esociformes > Umbridae > Umbra > Umbra pygmaea. The sequence continues at coordinate 15,074 of JACXGM010002767.1, read as the reverse complement.
CTGGGACACTTCAGCACTCTCCCATTTTGAGAGAGAGAGAGAGGGAGAGAGAGGGAGAGAGAGGGAGCTTAATTTCGAGATGGCTGCAAAGTGATTTTCTCTCGCTCTTATTTGACACTTCCTCATTGTTATTTGATTCATGCCCACTTGCCTTTTGAATATCGATCTAAAACGAGAGGTTGAGTAAGGAAGCGATGCCTTAGTCACGGGAGCTCCATGAGGCAGAACGAGAGGGAGTTTATGAATGCTTATTACTGATACAGAGTAGATATACAGTCATTCTCATGGCTCAGTAAGCTGGCTCCATTACTGAATGGGATACATACATTGGACACAACTCCAAAAAAGAGGTATTTTCCATATGTCAGTCATATTTCAAGGCTTTTAAAAATGGCTCACATATATCGCTTTTTCCCTAAATTTTAAGGTTCAAGTGTTAAAAGTCAACTGGCCATGTAAGAAGGACACCTTATACCCCTTGGCCCTACACCCTCCACACTTGAATGATGTATTTAAATCATCAAATCCTGGTTTAGCCTACTGGAAACTGAGCTTGATGATCAGAGTTTGCAAACTCAAGAGTTTGCTAACTAGCTAGCAAAGGATTTTGAATGGGTTTCAATTCACAAAAAACAAAGTTCTGTTGATTAAATTTGATAGTTATCACTCATTTTGCACTCATTGGCAGATGATATCAACTCTACATGCGAGCAAATATGTTCAATTGTCTCCTCAACGCAAATCAAGGTCGGGACAGGGTAGCTTTTGTAAATTGGACAAGTACGTACAATGGCAATTAAAACTGCATCCGGATTCAGTTGGAATTCCCTCGAGAGAAAGTGGCGAGGGCTTAATTTGTAAAAATCCTTCAGTGATTGGACTGCAGCCATAATTATGAATGTGTTATTGTATAGGAAAGTGATGAATGTGTTATTGTATAGGAAAGTGTTGAATGTGTTATTGTATAGGAAAGTGATGAATGTGTTATTGTATAGGAAAGTGATGAATGTGTTATTGTATAGGAAAGTGATGAATGTGTTATTGTATAGGAAAGTGTTGAATGTGTTATTGTATAGGAAAGTGTTGAATGTGTTATTGTATAGGAAAGTGATGAATGTGTTATTGTATAGGAAAGTGATGAATGTGTTATTGTATAGGAAAGTGATGAATGTGTTATTGTATAGGAAAGTGATGAATGTGTTATTGTATAGAATGTGTTATTGTATAGAATGTGTTATTGTATAGAATGTGTTATTGTATAGGATGTGTTATTGTATAGGATGTGTTATTGTATAGAATGTGTTATTGTATAGAATGTGTTATTGTATAGAATGTGTTATTGTATAGAATGTGTTATTGTATAGAATGTGTTATTGTATAGAATGTGTTATTGTATAGGAAAGTGATGAATGTGTTATTGTATAGAATGTGTTATTGTATAGAATGTGTTATTGTATAGAATGTGTTATTGTATAGAATGTGTTATTGTATAGGAAAGTGATGAATGTGTTATTGTATAGAATGTGTTATTGTATAGAATGTGTTATTGTATAGAATGTGTTATTGTATAG
>JACXGM010002767.1:0-13403 GCA_016801145.1 Umbra pygmaea | reverse complement strand
GTTATTGTATAGAATGTGTTATTGTATAGAATGTGTTATTGTATAGAATATGTTATTGTATAGAATGTGTTATTGTATAGAATGTGTTATTGTATAGAATGTGTTATTGTATAGAATGTGTTATTGTATAGGAAAGTGATGAATGTGTTATTGTATAGAATGTGTTATTGTATAGAATGTGTTATTGTATAGAATGTGTTATTGTATAGGAAAGTGATGAAAATAAAGTTTTTTTTTCTGTAACAGCAATTGGTTGAATTTGAACCCATGCTGCATCATATGCATTTCTATACGTATATGTACAGTATTAACACTAATGTTTACATACATTAAATGTATTAACACTAATGTTCACATACTTTATATATATTAACACTAATGTTCACATACATTAAATGTATTAACACTAATGTTCACATACTTTATATATATTAACACTAATGTTCACATACATTAAATGTATTAACACTAATGTTCACATACTTTATATATATTAACACTAATGTTCACATACATTACATGCATTAACACTAATGTTCACATACATTATATGTATTAACACTAATGTTCACATACATTAAATGTATTAACACTAATGTTCACATACATTATATGTATTAACACTAATGTTCATGAAAAAAATATATTTATTTACACATTCTGCCTTAAAACATTCAAGTAACGTATATGAAGGCAACTGTTCAGAAACTTAAAAATCAACAAGAGTCCATTCCACAGATTTCAATTGGATTTATGTCAGGGCTCTGACTTTGCCACTCAAAGACATTCACCTTCCTATCCTTAAGCCAGTGTCATTGTCGTGCTGGAATGTGAAACACCTTCAGCTGTCTAGTGGCGGGTTGCAGTTATCCTTAAGAACTTAAGTATACTTTGCAACATCCATATTCCCTTCAATCCTGAACAATTTCCTTCCAATTTTCCTCCACAAAGTCCCTGCTGAAGAGCAACATCCCCACCACATAATGCTGCAACCACCATACTTCACAGTAAGTATGGTGTGTTTTGGGTGATTTGCTGTGTTTGGTTTTCACCTAATATAACCCTTGCAGTAAAGTCCAAAAAGTTCAAACCAGACTCTGTGTGGCCCTTTTTCAGAAGAGGCTTTTTACTTGCACCCTGCCATACAGGCCAGCTTTGTGTAAAGTTTGTGAGATTGTTGTTACATGCACAGACTAACCAATCTCAGCCATGAGGACTTGTAGTCCTTCAAAGTTGCCATTGGCCTCTTGGTAGCTTCCCTGATCAGTGTCATCCAGGCCTGGTCATCCAGATTTGAAAGGACGGCCCAATAGGCAAGGTGTTGGTGGTGCCAAACGCTTTCCACTTCTTAATAATGCTCTGAACAGTACTCAGAAGGATAGGTAAAGTCTCTGAAATCTTTTTGTATCCTTCACCTAACTTGTGCCTTTCCACAACTTTGTCCCGAATCCTTTTTGAAAGCACCTTTCCAACCATGGTGTATTCTATGCTTTGCCATGCACTACTAGTAATGGACTCATCATGGAACATAAGGTTTTCTTATGAAGTAATAAATCCACTACAATTGATGTCCGTTGGTGGGCATTTAGCTGTAAGGGGATGATCACTTATCAAACCAGGTATTTCACTAATTAAATTGTAATAATTTTTCTGAATTTTTGTAAATGGTATTTTCACTCTTATGTCAAGGGTTATAATGTGTAAATACAGCTGGCAAATGTTATATTTAATTTATTTTAATTTTCAGGGTGTAATGTGACAAATGGTAACAATTTTGAGAGGGTATGAATATTTTATATAGGCACTGTATTAACACTAATATGCTAAACATTATATGGGTTAACAGGGGTGACTGATAGCAAAATGAATCGAAACTGGTCCTGCCAGTAACCAGTGAGTATCAGTGTAATGATAATAATACACCTCGTCAATATCATCATTATAGCAGTGGCATGTAATGTGTGTGTAGTGTTAGCAATGAGTGATGTGTGCACATTATGGCTGTGACGAAGAGTCGGTGCATGTACGTGTGTGTGTGGCCAAGCTTCAGGAATGACTAAATGAGTTTGCCTGTTTCCATAAGAGTAAATGTAGATGTGTGTGTGTTGTATGTGTGTGTATGTGTGTGTGGTGGTGTCATAAATGACTGAATCATGAAGATTTAGTCTAAAGTGCATTGGCTTGAAAACATTATAGCGTCTCTAAAAACCCAAATAAATGCTATTTAAGGGATTTGTCATCAGTTTTATGTAACTAAACTGATATCAGGTGCAGTATAACATTAACTTGCTATTCAATATTGAGGTGAGAACACACTTTAGCCAGCTAACTTTATGAAAGAAATCGCCACGCTGTTAAAATGTAGTAAGAGATGCACCTGTTTTTGCCCTCTAATTGCACACCGACCTTCCAAAAGACAAAACAACTTCCTGATAGAAGGAACCACTCTGCTTTAGAAGCCTCCCCCAAATCAGCCAAGCAGTCACAGCAGGCAGGGAGGGTGACCAAGGTGGGCTAGTTTACTTGGTAATCTGTTACATTCACTAGATATAATCATCAACAAATGGTACTACAACAACCGAGTAACCTAATCTGAAAAGGTGTTAATTAGATGTTTTTACCTGTAGACATCCTTTCTGTGTTTGAAAGTAATGCAGTATTTATCCATTAAAACATAATGATCATCTAATACTATTTAGGCTGGAAACATATCTACACTTATGCTCAAAAGTGTGCATACCCCTGTAGAAGTGATAATAGATGTACCATTTTTAAAGAAATGGCAAATAATGTTTTTTTAATTCTCATGGGAGTATTCAACTGTAGGTCATAACAGAATGGCAGGTGTTTGTGATAGTTGTCTCTGAGGCCTTGAATTCTTGCAGGTGGTATAGCTACACATTCGTCTTGACAAAATGCCTCCAGGTCATTGGAAGTCTTTGGAGGCACTGGCGCAGTAAATGCTTCTTTCTGTCAACTCGACAATGCAGCTAATTTTTGTTCAAGTATCGTTGTATTGTGCTCCTCTGTCAGTTTTGGCTGACAAATGTCTTGGTCTACCTGACCTTGGCTTGGTATCAAGAGATTCCCGAATCATTCAGTTCTTAATAAGTGTTTGAACAGTACTTGCTGGCATTTAGGGCCATCGGTCATGTTGACTTAAAATGTCTCTAATGGAGTACTACACTGCTCAAAATAATTTAGGGAACACTTAATCATCACGATATAACAAGTCACTTAAACTTCAAGGATATTAATCTGTCCAGTTAGGAAGCAGGTTTTGCAGGTGGTGGCCGTAGACAATTGCCCTCTCCTTAGACTTCCTGACTGATTCATCTTCAGTTTAGCATTTTGCTAGTGTCCTTGTTACTACTGGAAGAATGAGGCAGTACCTGCAGCCCATTCTGGTTGCACATGTAGTCCAGTTCCTCCAGGACATTCAAGGTGTGCGGATTCTCCGGCTTCCATCATCCAGCATGGGTCAGTGATGGTTTGGGGAAGCATATCCTTGGAGTGTCACACAGATGTCCATGTGCTAACCAATGGTACCCTGACATCAGTCCCTGATGAAATTCTCAGACCCATCATCAGAACTTACGCTGTTGCAGTGGGCCCTGGGTTCCTCCTTGTGCAGGACAATGCACCGCCTCATGTGGCTAGAGTGTGTAGGCAGTTCCTGGATGAGGAAGGCATTGATGCCATGGACAGATCCTTATGAATTATTTTTAATATGTATCTGCCCCTCAGCCTCGCTCTAGCTTTACATTGCCCTTTGACTGGCTTGCTAGTGGGACATTTAACCCCACTGTATATAGCAATCAAAATATTTACCATCTGTGTTATATGGGATGTTTCTTAACTGGCAGAGATTTAAAAGTTTTAACGTGGGCTATTGAGAAGCACAGCTGTATCATGCGGTTGTCACATACAGTATTAGTGTGTGTGTGATTGTGCACGTTTCTGTGCTGGAAAATGTACTGCCAGCACTGTATAGTATTTGGGGACGAGCACCAGGCTGCCAGGGTTTGATGAATGGGGGTGGTATAAGTGTGTGTGTCTGTAGGCTATTTGTCCTGGTTATAGGTGATGTACGGTCGCCATTCTAGGTCATGTGAACCTTAAAAGCAGTCCTTTGACTTCTCGGCTCTGGGTTCAAGAGAAGCAGGGCAACGGGCGAGCTCTACTGCACAAGGCTGTATGAATACCTAATCACACCACTGGCCCTAGTGACGTTGATCTTCCCTGCATTTCAGGCCATAACCTCAAAGTAAGCCAACCTGGAACTGGTTGGATTCTGAAGGTGCGTGTGCACAGTTGGGAATGAGAGTGGGAGCTCATTAGTGAGTTATTACTGTATATCCGTTGCCCTATGCTAATGTTGTTGTGGTAAAGTCTTTGCACAATTGTGAGAAAATACGTGGACAAATTTGCATTTCACAAAGAGTTTATTTTTACTTCTTAAAAGAGAAGAGCACTGAATGGTGTGACTGTTAAAGGGAAGTGTCTTTATGGATGTGTTTGCGCTGGTATAAGTAAAGCTAGGGCTACCTTTGGGTGACTTCATTGATTAATCTTAGTGTTCCCTACAGTAGCTTTTCTTAATGAGCTTCTGGCTGCGTGACAGTCTCTCCTGAATGTTGAAAGCTGAGGACTCTCTCAGATCTGCTCTTTTCTGCTTTTCTCTATTCTTCGCAAAGATGTTTTTCATTTACCCCTCAAAAACACCACAGGGTTACCCAATGAAATTGGAAGTTAGGAAGAAAGTTTTCCTTGTTTGCCTGACTTATTTTGGCTTCCTTCCTTCCCTTATTTCATTCCCTTTTCTCCTTCCCTCTATTGATTAGTCAAATTACAATTATCCGTTATTGCTTTGTTATTCAGCTGTGGTTTGATTGGTGGTTAACACAGATTGAAGTCCTGCAACAGAAATTGAGACTCAAACAGCGTCATATATCTGTGGATATGAACCCTGAGGAGAGTTCGCAGCAGGTGACCCCTGTTTGACCTTTAGGGCCAATAAGCACCGGAGATGAGGCCTGGGGAGCTGATAGAAAGACTGGTTGACAAGTGTATTTTATGTGTGTGTGTGTTGACAGACATACAGGAGTGTCAATGGAGGTGCGATAGGCTAGTGAAGGTAGAACCATGTAGTTGTTTAGAGGTACGATATGGAAACACTGTGCGACACCAGCAGTAGTGTAGTCAAGAATGTGGAAAGCCTAAGGTTGTTTCTGCCATCGTGGGGATTGTAGTTTTTAAGGCTGGTTTGATGGGGGATGAGGCTACGCCATTGACTCCCTGTTTGTAAGTAAAGAGAATGTGCCTGACTCTCTCTCTACCTGTCAGTATTTTGATGTTAAAATATTTTAAAATCTAACATTTCATGTGCTTTATCAGTTTGTTATTATTATTAGTAAATGTGACTATTAACTCTATTTACTTTCTGCAGCTTCTGTACACAGACTAGGATCACCCCATAATGCATTTTACGACAGGTCTTTAGAATAATGTTTACAAATTGTATAGAGTGAAGACACATGATCATCATGTAATACAAGCATAATTTAAGCATTCCTAATAGCCCATGGCAATTTAAGAGCCCATACTGTATACTGTAAATGCAGCAATAATGTACAGTACTATGCCTAATTCTATTTCGGTGAGTGTACTATGACTAGAACTGCTCCAGCAGTTTCAGGCGAGTACAGTTGTGAGACTTGCAGTGTTATGTGAGTTGAAATCTGACGCATTTTGCCCACAGATTCACATTTGTTTTTATTTCTTAAAGCTGAATGTCCTCCTCCTATCTATCATGGGTAAAATCATTTAAAGACAAACCCATTCTGAGAAAAGTAATTCACATGAGCAAATGAATGCCTCAATGTGTTATGTGAATTTAGCTAACATTTTTATTGTTGACGTCCTCTCCCGTCATTTCCTCAGAGGCATCCAGCAGCCGATATCCAGCTACATGGAGACGGTGAGAAGAGTCGGGGAGGAAACACGTCGACAGACCAGTACTGGCCAGCACCGGGACGACGCGCCCACCTGTGGCATTTGTCACAAGACCAAGTTCGCGGACGGCTGTGGTAACCTCTGCTCCTACTGTCAGACCAAGTTCTGCGCCCGCTGCGGGGGGAGAGTGACTCTGCGTTCCAACAACGTAAGAGACACATGAAGACAGGCCAGGTGCACATTATTTCAGTCGAAATTCAAACGTGGTCCAACCATCATTTTAATTCCACTTTTTAAACCGAACCGTTCCAAAATTAAGAGGTGCGTGAGGCTCACACATTTGGTGTCTGGAGAACAAACACACACTAACACTAATCCACACGGATAGTGTGAAGTCTGAGAGAGAGAGAGAATGAGGGGGAGAGGGAGAGAGATGGAGAGAGAGAGAAAGGGAGAGAGAGAGAAAAGGAGAGGGGGAGGGAGAGAGACAGTGAGGGAGGGAGGGAGAGCGTGAGGGAGGGTCTGAGGGAGGGAGAGCGAGAGAGCGGGAGGGAGGGAGAGACTGAGGATGGGCTCCAGCAGTGTGCCCCAGGTAGAGACTGGTAAAGGTTAATTGGGCATTAGACAGGGCCAGGGTTAGTGGGCTCTCTGTGTTCGTCTCCTGGGGGGGTCAAGCCTGGGTAGACTGTGCTGGCCTCATAGAGGACGACCACCTGGCCACACACTGGCTGGTATTTAACCATCACACGCACGCACGCAGGCACACACACACACGTTAATCACCAGGGGTTATGGGGGATGTTTGAACCAGTGATTATCTACCTGTTTACTCCACTCCCCCAGCCTCTGGTACTGTTTAGGCTGGGTGTCTGTAAAAGCACTTTGTAACAACTGCTGATGTAAAAATGGCTTTATAAATACATCACATTTGATTGATTGACTGAATTTGACAATCTTTCAGTCAACCAGTCAGGCCTGGTCTGTCAGGATGCTTGTTGTGGATGACCTGATATTGACTTGGATGAAAACACGTATTTCCCTCCGTCTCTGTTTCTTTCCTCTCACATGCCACCTGGATGCTGACGACAGGAGGAAAAAGTGGTGAGCGTTTTCTTTTGCTTTGCAGACAGAGGTGGGCTTAGGGACACTTGCTAACTAACATTTGCGCAAGCTAACATGTAGTGTACGGCATAGACATTGTAGCCATGTATCTGCATGCTGAGACATACAAATGGCAACCAAGAATTAATCTGAACCTATGTACGTGGAACGGGCTCGCTTGACAAAATTTCAACCTAAACCATTAACATGTGTAGCCAACTAAAAGGTCAAACCACCCAAACAGTAAAATAGAGCAGTACACTGTGTCACTAACAGTGTTAGTGTGACTCCAGACCTCAACACCTCCCAGCACTCACTACTTGATGTTGCGTTTCAAACCCCACATGCCCTTGGCGCTGTTCCCTGCGCTGCGCTGCCAAGCTATCACTTTGTTGGTCTTTGGCTCCGTGAATCTCTGGGCTCCCAACTGATCTCTAGAATAGTGAACACTATTATCCACCAGGCAGCTGGCCTAAAGCACAGCACAAAAGCACTAAATGTGATGAGGCTTTAGCAGTAAGTAAACGTGTTCATGCAGCTTTAACTGAGTGCCATATGGATGCTCAGTGTAAGACCTGCACGTCCCATAAGCGTTGTCTATACAGACATGACTATAGGTTGAGGGGCATCTGCATATCGTTTGTATAACCACAGCGTCAAACCAGAATGTTGCCCTCTGTGTCTGTACGAAGCTTGTGTGCTGAGACTGTGTATCCACTTATGTATGGCCTACTTAGCCCACTGTGTTTGGCCTACGTAGGCTATATGAGTCATAGCTAATGATAAGCAGTGCTCATTATCTCCGGTGATGGCGGATCTCATGGTGATATCTGTGTTTGTGCTGAAGCCAAGTTTTTCTCACAGAAACAGTGGTTTTTGAAGTCTCATTCCGTTCCCAGGAGAGTAAGCGCTTTTCCTCCTCGCCAAGTCTTTATCCGTCTGTGTCATTGTCGTAACCAAGGCCGTGGTTTCAGAAACGGTTCATTACTGAAAAATCATTTCAGGAGCAGACTTTATCACTGTTAGGTATTTTTGTCATGCGCTTTAGTTTCTGAGTTTTTATATATTCAGAACTGCAATGTGGCCATATCAGCACATTCAGATGGAGGATCCTGTGTGGATCCAATATGTGTCTCTCCCTTTAGGATTCCAGTAGTGGCTGAAACAGAAACGCACAGCCATGTGTCATTGCCCCTGAATGCAACAGCGCCTCATGATTAGTATTGATCTCAGTCTCCAGCCTGGCTCAGCTCTGCCATTCATTCAGCTCATGGAAATGTCTCATTGACTGTAACCAAGACAGAGTTATCTTTCAGTCTACTGCTGTTGCTTCAAATATATAGATACAACACGCCGTCACCTATCACACACTATAACCTAACGTTATACCGTTTTATGTTATGTAAGCCGACCGTGAAGGATGTAAATGTGTGAGTGGAAGAACCTCCTCCTAGTCTCTGGTAACAACGCTGAGAGGTGAGCGTCACGGGAAGACTGGTTGATGCTGGGCTGAGCTGACACGCTGCTGCATGGTGACATCTAGTGGACACAAACCAAAGTGCAACAGGAACCAGGCTAACTGGCACATCAGTTTTTCCTTACTCAAACATGTTCTGAGGGCAGAGAGATTATGATTGATTCATTCGAAAACCCAATCAAAACGGAGAAGGGGCGGGAGTTCAGGAACATTTCAGTTTTAGTTTTGTACTTGTAAACTGCCCACTTCTGTTCAGACCACAAGGTCCCCCAACTTTAATCCTAACCTTAACCTAACCCAACCCTAACCCTAAACGTATCCTAACACTAAGATAGGCAGCTATTTTCATTAAAAGACAACATTTTACATTCACCAGACAATTTTAACCATGGTGACTTAAACATTTTAGATAAATGCAAAACTGTAAAATCTTTCCCCTTTCTTACTTGGCATCTGATCTGGCAACCAGCTGGTTAGCAGTCAGATGCAATAACCACACGGGTAACTGCTGGCCTCCTGCAGCCTTTTTCCATTTTTTGTCCATTCCAGTTTGTGTTATGATTTAATTCCTGGCTCCTCTCCATTATGATTGGCTATTCCAATGAAACAATCATAATCTTTCTGCCCACAGGGCATGTTCGAGGAAGTAAAACTGGTATGTGCCTATAGCATGCCCAACTCAAACACAAAACCCAGTCTGTGTAGAAGGGTCATTGTGGTACAGAATTGCATGTGTTCCATTACTCTATTAAGTCAGTTGTTGTGTAACTTTACATATAACCATATGTGTGGCTGTATGTTTTTGTGTATGTGGGTAGAAGTCTTAGTGTGTAACTTTACATATAACCATATTTTTGGCTGTATGAGTAGAAGTCTTGGTGTGTAACATTACATATAACCATATGTGTGGCTGTACGTTTGTGTGTGTGGGTAGAAGACTTAGTGTGTAATGTTACATATAACCATATTTTTGGCTGTATGAGTAGAAGTCTTGGTGTGTAACATTACATATAACCATATGTGTTGATGTATGTTTGTGTGTGTGGGTAGAAGCCTTGGTGTGTAACATTACATATAACCATGTGTGTGGCTGTATGTTTGTGTGTGTGGGTAGATGTCTTGTTGTATAACATTACATATAACCATATGTGTGGCTGTGTGTTTGTGCATGTGGGTAGAAGTCTTGGTATGTAACGTTACATATAACCATATTTTTGGCTGTATGAGTAGAAGTCTTGGTGTGTAGCGTTACATATAACCATATGTGTGTGGCTGCTGTGGCGTTCTGGTTGTCTGATATACAGTATTAGCCCCTATGGTCACTAATCTCCTTTGTGGCGCTCTTTCATCCTTACAAAGGATTTATAGTCCGTTGACTTATGGGAAGTACATTGCTTGATGCCGCCTCCATACATCAAGCTGTCATTTTGAGCGTGCCGTGTTCGGACGGCCCTCCTCCCCATCGCCCCTGCAGGGAAACCCCATCCACCCACCTGTGAGGAGAAACTGACAGCAGTGACTCACTGGTCATGTGGGTGCTGGTCTGTCTGCGGCACACTATTGAGGGCACATCAAAGCCTTCCACATTAAAGCCCACTACATCACTGAGATGGGCCTGCTGGGGTTTTCTCAATTCAGGAAGTGCATATTAACATTTTAACCCAGCCCTATCCTGATTCAAATAGTTGAGAGCTTGGCTCTAATCTGGAGCGACACAACGAAGTAAGGCCATGCCGTTTTCATACTGCCCCCTCCTGGGAATCGAACCCACAACCCTGACATTACAAGCGCCATACGATCACAAGGTGAGTTACACAGTGGAGTGGTTAACTAATAGGTCTTAGTGGTTGGCTAGAACAAATGCATGCTTCCCTGTGGGCCCATCCAAAAATCAGTAGTCATTCGTTGACTGGATATAAATTAATCCGATGATGTAGAGATGGGCATCATCTCTCCCAAAGCTCCTACACCTGACTTCAATCAACTAAGTAGGTTGAGTTGGCAGAATCGCCTTAGTGAACAAACCATGTGTGTTTGTCTGGGGGGGTCACCCAATCTTTGTATTCATGTAAACAGCAACATTTCTAAGTGACTTTTCTGGGGCATATTTTTCCATGTAGCTCTCTGTCTTGGCCTCCCATCGTAAGCAGATGGGTCTGACCCAACTATAATTGCACCATCCCCCACCCAAATTGACGCACATCTAAGAAATTGAGTTTTGGATAATGTTCAGCTTCGGCAGCTTTACCTATATGCTAAAATATACAATGACTGAGGAAGCCTAGTGACAAGTCCATAGCAACTAGTTCATGTGTTGAATATGTTATTATCAGGCATGTGCACAGATAGAACTCATGTGGGGCTTGAGCCCCTGAACTTTTCCCCTCAGACTCAAAGGTGCCATCTTGGCTGTTGTTATATTTGTTTATAATATTTTAAATACTTTAATACTATAAGATTGTTTACCAGTCACATTCTCTAAAATGTAATTGTTGTATATTTATGGGCCCTCCTCCACCCCCTCTAAGAACTGGTTTCTTCCAACTTGGAACTACCTGTCCAGAGAAAATAAAAACGGCTCTCACATACTGATATGGCGAGTTGACTAATCAGTACTCAGCAATGCTTGGGATTTTACATACAAGTGTCCAGCTAGCTGGCTTGTTCAACTTTTAAATGAGTAGCAAGCAATCTACAATTTGTGTTAAATACAATATATATATTCTCTGGACAGGAGAACTTAGTTTGCGAAACCCAGAAGCTGTGTGTACCTCACATCGCATTGAAAATGAACAACCAACGGTGGGCTTTTCTCAGCTGATCATGGTAGCTATCTTCATTAACTGGCTCTACTGAGCTCAATATTGACAGCAAGTTGCACATCGTTTTAAAGCTGAAGTTCCCTTTAAAATTGGTGTATTCAATTCAAAACCTATGTTTTGTGGCGAATGTGACTAAATATTAAAGTGCAAGTTACACAGATAGGATAGCTATCCAACAGTCATTCCCTGGCTTTTCCAGAATTAGATTATTCCATATGTTTTAAATTATTGTTTAGTTGTCAATATAATATGCACATTAATCAACAATGTCTTTGTCTATCCTCTGCAGAAAGTGCTGCTAGCCAGTCAGAGGCAGGTAATGCAGAAGTAGTAAAAGCACTGTAGCAGTCAACAAATAGGAGAATGAACCAGGATAGAGAGGTAAGGCAAATGAATAGGAAACAGGGACAGACTGTGGCTAGAAAACATCCCTGGACTTTCTCCCAAATAGGCCCATCATCCAGCCATTCGCCCCTAGCCGTGCATGACAGACACTAGCCAGGAAACATGCATGCATGTGTGCACGCACATGCGTGCGCATGTAGGGTACCCTTTTTTTTACTCGAGCCCCTGTCCCCCAAAATGTCTGTGAACTTTGCACTGCCCTGGTTATTACCCAGTGTGCTTTGTTGAATGGTCTCAACGTTTTATTGTTCATTTCATGTGAATACTAGTTTACTAGAGGAGTAACATAGTATTTGAAGTAATGCAGTAATGCTGGCAGTATGCATTTAGTTTCCATGCTTATTGTGTTTCCACAACAATGTTAGTGAGTAAATCTACTGAAATGGCCTCCATCTTGGTGGAGTGTGATGTGTAACATGAGAAAGCAGAGGTTAAGTCATGTATGTCATGATTGTAAAAAACCAGTAGCTATCTACATCTATGCCAAGCGCAAACTAGTACAGAAGGCATCAATAAACAGTTGGGGAGGGTCATGCCTCTTTCCCCAATCATTTTGGAGAGTCATTGTCACGACTGAGGTGTGGTTGTGTAGAGAGGGAGACCAAAGTGGGAAGTAAATGGTTGTTGCTTGTGTTTAAGTTATATAAAGATAAGCCGGATAACAGACAGGAATAGCCGTTGCAGGTGAACAGTAGAAGCGAGTGCACAACGGCTATACTTATATAGCTTACTATGCTCTCACAGTGGCATAGACACTGACAGCTAACATACAAGCCATATACAAACCATATACCGGTGTTTAATGAGTCCATATCTCAGTCCGATGTTAATGCCAGCCCTCACTGGGCTGAACGTTACAGTCATAGAAAAATGTATTGCTGGTGAAGGGAGGGTCAAGTCTATTTTGACTAAAGATCCCAAAACTCCTCTGGTAGCCCCTTAAATAAAAAGTAACAGTCCCCTAGAGTATAGACGTCTGGACATCTTCGCGTGAAAATTTTAGAAACTGGGAAGAACTGGAAATTTAACAAGGAAAGGGAAGGGACATCACTGCCTTTCAGCTACTGCTTCGTAAAAACCTAAGTAAAATTACTGCAGACGTTTCCACCCTGCCTACCCAAACTCGTGATTGATTGTAAAAGTTGTTAGTCTGAAGAGAACACTTATGCTTTTCTCTACTTCTGAATGTGCAAAGGAAACTAGCCTTATACCAGACCTTGTGTTGTTACCCAAGGTCTGGCCACGTGCGACTAATTGTCACCTACAGTAATTGTAGGTTTCAATAAAGTGCCACTAATAAAAAATATGCTGGTGGATCTTTAATGTCATTGATCTGTTTAGCTTTTTTTGGTACTTGGGTCTTGCTATTCAATACTGTGTTAGACAAAACCTGAAGTGGATCTTTCAGCAGGACCCTAACTCTGCAAACAAATGGTTGGAAGTGACAATAAAAATTCTAATATTGGGCAACTGTATGCTTTTGAAATTTAGTTTTACTCTTGAACATTTTCCTCCTTCAATGTGTACCAAATGATGCTCTCAGCCCTGAGTTCAGAACAAAGATTGTTAGGCTTTTGTACTGTGACTGTGTCTTTTTCAAACACATGCGCACACACACACACACACACACACACACACACACA
>JACXGM010002766.1:15956-35688 GCA_016801145.1 Umbra pygmaea | reverse complement strand
ACTATCAGCATTTCCCACCACCAATTTTGTCTTGTCGTCTTCCTCTCTACACCGCATCACCAAGTCGTGACAAGTATACTCTGCAAATTATCTTCCAAAAGTAATTATTAGTCAGTATGGATATTCGTAAGTTAAAGTGAAACATATACTGTATGTCATAAAAACCCACATTGAAATCAGGCATGCAAGCAAACTTTATGCTTTGAAGATTGAATAGCAAACTTCATCCTCTGTTTCTTTGTTTGTTTACAGGCTTGCCTACAGGGAGCCGTGGGTATCAAACCCAATGCAGGTCACTTGTTTGCCAGGCCCTCCATGCTGATATCCTTACAGAAAAATAGAACACTGTTATGTATTTTTTTTTTTTATCTATTGCTCAAAACATATTCCTGTCCTTGAGGTGTGATTTGAAGCAGAAAGCATAGGATCCCATACTGTATGTCAGTTTCACTTTCTCAAAATAAATTAATCAAATCTGATGCATTTTAGTCACACAATATCAGATTAATTTGTGAAAATTGTGTTAAAATATTTTCTGTCTGAGCTGCTGGGGTGGTCACTATTGCTATGTCTAAATGGATAGACAGTCATCATTGCGGTTGTGTTATTGTGGTATTGACATTGGTGTGGCAGATGGCTATTGGGATGTCAGTTGGTTAAGGAATCAGACTCGTAGTCAAAAGTTTGCTGGTTGGACTCCCAATTGTCGTTGTGTCCTTGAGCATGGGACCTTACCCTAAACGGCTCCAGGAGATGTCAAGTTCTGGATAAGAGCGTCTGTTAAACGACATTCTCCAAATCAGTTGCTCACAAGAGGTAGGGAGGTGGTGACTTGGTCAGTTGGAATAGTGATTTTGAGACGGGTCATCTCATACATCATCAGTGCCGGACTTTACAATTGCTATTTTCACTGAATGGGCACAAATTCCCTCAGAGACACTCTATTATCGTGTGGAAATCCTTCCCAAAAAAGTGGAGGCTGTTATAACGGCAAAGAGGAAGCAAACTCCACATTAATGGCCATGGTTTTGGAACGGGATGTCCAACAAGCTCTTATGGGTGTGATGGTCTGGTGTCCAGATACTATTTGCCAAGGGGCGGACTGGCCATCAGGAGGATCGGGAGTTTTCCCGAACGGCTGGTCCATTCCGGGCCGAACGGGCCATCACATTTTACTTTGACGGCCGGTCGGACGAATTGAAACAAGTGACAGTAGGCTGAAATGTACTGGCTGTTGCATTCGCAAAACTGCGCTCTGGCCCGGCCATCAAATCGAGAGAGAGTTCCTCTATATTGAAATGAGGAGAAACCCAGAGTGAATGATTGACGAACGCGGGGAGCGACAGATACAGCGCACACGCACAGGCGCGCGCCACCCCCCCCCCCCCCCCCCCCCCCCCCCCCCCCCCCCCCCCCCCACCGCCGGCCGCTCCATCCGAAGTCCCGAGCCAAATTTTTGTCCCAGTCCATCCCTGTATTTGCCATACAGTGGATGTTCTATAAAACATATAGAAACGCATTCTTAGCTAATTACAGAAGAGTTATGACATTAAAGAGCACAAAGCAGATTAGAAAAGGTGAAACTATGCCTAATTTAAATGTACGCCATTGGTGGGTTTTGAGAGTTTTTCAACTTCTCTACCCCAGTGGAGTGGCGTTGCCACTGTGAAACATCAAGCTGCGAAGGTATGTCTGAGTGTTTTATTTAGATAGCCTTAAAAATAGAGCCTGTGAGTGATGCTTCGTTTTTCTCCCTCGTTGTACTTCCTCCCCCTTTCTCTCTTTCTTTCTCTCCCTTTTCCTTTTCGTCTTGCCATCTTTCCCTCTCTCTCTCCATTTTCCTCTCTCGCTTTCTCCCTTTCTTTGCTGTCCGTTATTCCCTCTCTGACTCTTTTCCACTTTCAGTCTTTCTTTCTCACTCTGCCGTCCTTCACAGATGATTTAGCAAGAGTGACATACATCCCTTTCAGTGGTGCGGCTTTCAACATCACTTTCAACGCAAAAAACCCTCTCAGAGTTTGTGAGGAGGGAGTCTTGGTTAAAAGCAACTTGATCTCATAAAGCATTAAATCCCCTACTTGAGATGTGGACTCGGGCTGTTGAAAGATGGTTGCAGTTTCAGAGACTAGGAGAGTTCGCTGCTGTCTGCTACTGCCTATTGTATTCCCTCTGAGGCTCCAGAATAGAACCAGGGTCTTAGCTGCCTCCCATTCACACCTGCCTAACAGAGAACAACACTATTCCCTGGATTAGGCATTGTCATTTTCAGGGCCGGCCCTAGGAATAAGCAAACTAACCGGCTGGTTGGGGGGCCCCCAATCGTGTGCACAGGTGACTCCGTGTGGTAGGAGGGGGCCCCGAAATCAAATTCTGCTTAGGGCCCCAAAAAGGCTTGGTCCGGCACTGGTCATTTTAATAAAGCCTTGAATCAGCCATATTAGTACACTCCATTTGCACATTTCCTTTTGTATGCCAAAAGGATTAGTACACTTCATTAGTGTATTTGATGAACACATTCCTTTTTTCTCTTACATACATCAGGCTTAATAGATTGTGTCTTTCCACCATTGCTTCCTCTTCTCTGATGGTTCAGATGTCACAAACTGACCTCTGAGGTGAGCTAACAACCACTCCAGCACCCTCAGGCTTGAACAAATATACATTTTCGTATTATCTTATAAACAGCGTGGAGCTGCGCTTCCTTGTCGCTTAAACATTAAACATCATTCAATTTCTGCAATTGACATAGCATGAAAGCATCAGATTTTAAAATAATTTTGACATATAATAATGTATAGACAGGTTGCAGATTTTAGTAATTTGTTATTGAATTTGACTAGTATGATAAATGGTCATTGTTATTTAAATGTCAAAATGTTACTGTTTTTGAACATGAATTGCATAAAGGCACAATGGCTTGTGGTATATTGTTAATATACCACAGCTAAGAGCAGTTGCGAGGCACAATGCATACTGATGTCATGACAACAACTTTAACATGTTCCCATACACAGCTTTCCACTAATCAGCATTCAGAGTGAGTTATTATAGTATAAACATACAGCATATACAAAGTATTGGTTCCCTTATATTCAAACCAAGCACTGTTCACCTTGAAGAGTTTTGAAATTAAAGACCATTTGTCATCCATATATTAATGTCTTTAAAAGACTGTTTGTCATCCATACATGAATGTCTTTGGTTTGAAGTGGAACAGAATAAAAAGCTGTGAAAACAACTGAATTCTTGCTTGTTCTATAATGAAATTCAAAAGTGTCCTGGATAATAATACTGATACCCATTAGAAGTTATATGAAATAATTGTTTTGTAGTGATACCTCAAGCAGACCATTCTATTTCAATTAGTATGACAAATGTCTTCAATTGCATAATCACTCATTCGGCCAGTTTAAATGGAGAAAACTACCCTGCTGTTTTGTGTCACTGTGTGTATCACACTGTACATAGAAAACATGAAGGAAAACCAGAGAGTTGCCAAAGGGTAATAGCCAAGCATTTTCAACAATCAATCAGATATATTTTACAAAGCCCTTTTTACAACAGCAGTCATCACAAAGTGCTTTGACAGATACTATAGTATAATTCAGGCTATAATTGATAATGTGTAATAGTCTTATAGTCTCTATCCAAAAGGCATTCTAACAAATGATAGTGTCTTTGTTTAATTATAATCAGAGGTGCCTCTTGAAAGGTTTACAAATATATTACTAGTTGATCAGACTGGTACCGTGGGTGAATCCAAAGGCAGAAGAACATGAGGTAAGTGAATACGATGATATTTTTTGAGAACAATACGACAGGGAATGGTAAGCAGTAGTTGATGACCAGGTTTCTGTGGCAGAACAAACCAGGTGAGTGTTGGGGTGCTGTGGTAGATGACCAGATAGCTGAGGCAGAGCCAGGTGATTATTGACCAGGTGGATGTTGATCTGTTGTAGCGGATGACTGGATGGCTGAGGCAGCGAGGTTAGTGAAGACCAAATCGTCTGAACAGGTGAGATCTGGAATGGAGTCAAGGAAAACCAGGGTGAAAAAACAATAAGTGGAATAATACTCAGGATATCAGGCTGGCAATAAAGCAGATTATAATATTACTGGGAGCTCGAAAAAACACATAATTTGTACAATAATCTGGCAGGGACTGGTTACGAGATCCCCCCATACAGTATATAGGGAGGGCAGCAATCAGCCCCATGTGCTGATATGGAACAGGTGGTCGGGATCAGATGTTTTTGTGTGCTCAGGATACAGGGGTGCGTAGGTGACACAAAGGACAAGACAAACAAAGAGACAGACAGGGAAACAAGCTCCTAGACCGGCTCAGGAGGGCGGGTTCATGACACTATATCTTGTTTGATGTGTTTTGAAAGGCCCTTTTAACCTAAGGAAAATTAGGCCATTTATTTTGAAAATCTGATGCTTTCATGCTATGCCAATTGCAGAAATTGAATGATGTTTAATGTTTAAGCCACAAGGAAGTGCAGCTCCACTCTGTTTATAAGATAATAGGTAAATGTATATTTCTTCAAGCCTGAGGGTGCTGGAGTGGTTGTTAGCTCACCTCAGAGGTCAGTTTGTGACATCTGAACCATCAGAGAAGAGGAAGCAATGGTGGAAAGACACAATCTATTAAGCCTGATGTATGTAAGAGAAAGAAGGAATGTGTTCATCAGTTAAGTTTTAGGTGCAAACAATGGAAAAAGAAGGATATTCAGACTGGGAATAATTTGGGAATTCAGACTGGCTGGTGTCAGCAGTTTAGCAAGGGTAACTAGGAAGTTACAGAGAATAGGACTGTATACTTAAAGAATCAGCCAATCAGATGGCTGTAGTGGATTATGTCATTTTGGAACTAAAAGGTTTGGTTGCCATCTATTCACTGTCTATATTCCTAAATAAACCGACTTCATTTGGACAAAGATTAACTCTTGTTCTCTCCTTCACGCATTCGTTGTATTCTTTACTTAAAAAATTAGACACAATATATGGCGTCCCTGGGTGGGCATGCGATAAGATTCTTTAAGGTTGTTGCCGAAGTATGGACTGAAAGCAAGACACATTTTCACAAACCTAAAGCGGCCACAATCTTCATTGTTGGACAATAATTGAACACTGATAAACAAGGGGCCTTAATTACAATGGGCTGTGTACCTTCAGATCCCCCACCCGGTACAGCCAGAAGAGAACTGGCCACCCACTTGAGTCTGGCCTCTCTCTAGGTTTCTTCCTGGGTCCCTCCTACTAGGGAGTTTCTCCTAGCCACTGTGCATCACTTGTGTTGCTTGCTTTTGGGGGTCTCAGGCCGGGTATCTATCAAAGAACTTTGTGGCAACTGCTGTTGTAAAAAGGGATTTATAAATTAATTTGATTTATGATTGATGAGTCCCTTTTATGATAGTAAATTGTTTGTGGAATTGCGCACTGCACTGTCATTCGGAACTGAAGCAGCGAGTATATCTTACCAAATTACAAATTCCCTATTCTAAATTTTATACAACGTGTCTTTGGGAAGAGCAAATGTGCTTTTGTAAATAACTGTTTGTTGGGTACAGTCCTGTACTAACTCCTGATGTTATAGATCATGTAATAAGTATCATACATTCTGTTATATAAGCGTTTTCATTATACAGTGGGAATAGAAAAGAATCACCCCCCCTGTAAAATAATAAAATTTTGTTGCTTTGCAGCCTGAAATGTAGACAACAACACAATCACCACATCTACCAACAACAACAACACAATCACCACATCTACCAACAACAACAACAACAACAACAACACAACCACCACATCTACCACCAACAACAACAACACATCCACCACATCTACCAACAACAACAACAACAACAACAACAACACATCCACCACATCTACCAACAACAACAACAACACAACCACCACATCTACCACCAACAACAACAACACAACCACCACATCTACCAACAACAACAACAACACAACCACCACATCTACCACCACCACCAACAACAACAATATAACCACCACATCTACCAACAACAACAAGACATTGTGCTTATCCAATAACATGTATTGTTGGAAGTATACAATAAAGTTGTTCTTTTGTAAAGTGAGTAGATAGTAATGAAAATGGCCTTAGGTATAATTGAAGACTAGAGTAAAGAGTGCTGTAAGTAAAGAGCTGTGGCCTTTGGGAAGCAAATCAATGACAGGCAAGTCCAGATGAATCAAAAGAAAACAATACTGCATCTGGGAACACACTGACAAGAATCCCCTCACTGCTTTTCAATCACCTGGGTTTAAAACACTTATAAATTCAAGCGTCGGTAGGGGTTGTGTAGGTGAACACCTGCAGAATTTCATTGATTTCTTTTGACAGGGAAGTGTAAGTAAAAAATCTGATTTGTTTTTTAAATGATCATCCACAATAAAATATACTTCTATGCAAATATTGCAAAATATCATCGTAAGGCCAACAAATCAGAGTCATAATTTCAATAGCAAAGGGTGCCTTTAATAAATTATTGACTGTTATTAGATAAACACACAGACTAATTTATTAGATATCTAGTGAAGAAAATGACAATGACTGCATGGGAGCTTTAAACTCATCTGAATAAATGTATAAATATTGCTCTGCAGTTTGATTAGTGGCTTTCTTTGCAAATGCACCGAAATGTTTACTTATATTGCCAATGTAGCAGAAACCAACAGAGATCTAACAGACACATGGATGTGCTGGGTCAGCTAAGTGATGTATAATGCCGTCCCCACTTTGCCTGATTACACTACTCCCATCTGGGCCCACCCCCACTCTACTGACATGTACTGCAGTCACTCGAGTGTTAAGGACAGCATATCACACTAGCTCACTCTACAGACACCCCTGTGCTCCATTCTGGACCAATTCAACATTAAAATAAGCCAGATGCTTACCCAATAGTCATGCTGTAGTTAGACTTGAAAGCTTCGGAGGAAATACAGTACATAGAAACAACATACATTAGTATTTTAAACATGGAACTAGAAGGCAAGGGCATAAGACGTGCCCCCCCTTGTTAGATGCAGACAAAGTGCCCCTACCAGAAATAATAGGAAGAATCTGCAAAAAAAGTTCCCTAGTATCAAACTCACTCCTATGCTCTTGGTAGGAGGTACATTTTGATGAAGTTAGAGAGATTCTAGGTCTGAAATAAACCCTACCTGTTGTGAATGTTGATGGTCTGCTACGTAAGGGTTACAGAACTTGCAAGGAAAACATATGGAAATCATTGCAATGTTGCAAAGTCATACTGCATCACAAAAAATGGTACACTCCAGTTTTTTGTCCGATTGTTTTTTGACATGAAAATTGAATTATTCCTGGCGAAATCCGCAGGGGAAATGTTATTGCTTGGGTCCATTCTGATCTGGCAATAATAGGCTATGCATCAAAATATGTTTTATTTATAACCAAATACTGTATAAGCTAACCAAAGAACCAACACAATAGTCCAACCGAAAATATTTTTTAATCAGAAACAACTACTTGTAACAGACAAGCTGTGGCATCTGCAGTATGTGCTATTTTTTTAAATTTTTAAGGTACTGTAATACATTCAGGAAACCATAATAACATGGAAAGTGGAATAATATTGAATCCTAGGTATACAACGGCAAAAATATGAATCTTTACCATGGCATTTGTTTTTAAAAAAATGAACCACATTATTTACCATGGAGATACTTTAAGCTAAAAAACAGCAAAAAGTATCTTTCGTTCTTCGCTATCGCCCACTTGTGAATGTGAGAAAAGCAACCGCTACTCCAAGTATCCAACTACAAGACTGGTCTGTAGACCCCTTTGCTTCTTAATTTCTTTAGCTTTCATGGGTTGTGTTCTGCATGCTAGTCAAGATTCACTGAGCCAAAGCAGATGCTATAACATTTCTGTGCTAATTACGGCCTTTTGTTGGCACATAAATCTCCTATGGCTCCCCCCTGCTCGTCCCAGAATGGCTATTTGCTCAGGGACTCCTACTGTACTGCATATTTACCTGGACATTTCAATCTTTTTTTGCCAATTATGCAAGAATGTCTTGAAGTGTGTTTCTACGGTGACTCTGATATTATCCCCCTTTTTCACTCCCGTGTTCCACTATACATAATCACACTGATGTCCTCCCCTAGCTAACTAATCTAGGTGTTCTAGTAAATTAACTATTGTTTTTGGTAGATATTTTTTTTGGAATTTATATTCTTTCTTTGATAGAAAGTGGGTAAATATACAGTAGAGAGTGGGTGAATATA
Organism: Umbra pygmaea; assembly: GCA_016801145.1. Taxonomy (NCBI): domain Eukaryota; kingdom Metazoa; phylum Chordata; class Actinopteri; order Esociformes; family Umbridae; genus Umbra; species Umbra pygmaea. The sequence goes on along the minus strand of JACXGM010002766.1, from coordinate 27,399 downwards.
GAGAGTGCGTAAATATAGAGAGTGGGTAAATATAAAGAGTGCGTACATATAGAGAGTGGGTAAATATAAAGAGTGCATAAATATAGAGAGTGGGTAAATATAAAGAGTGCGTAAATATAGAGAGTGGGTAAATATAGAGTGTGTAAATATAGAGTGGGTAAATATTGAGAGTGGAATGCTTTCATGAGTGAAGAAATGTAGTTAATTAACTATCATTCTTAATAGATATTTTTTTTGGAATTCATATTCTTTACTTGATAAAAAGTGGAAGACCTGTGGTCAATGACAGAATACTTTTTTCCATGGTGAAGAACAACCCCTTTACAATAGTTGGCCAGATTAACAACAACATCTATGAAGTAAGCATATCTATGTTAAAGTCAACAATCAAGAGAAGTCTTCACCAGAGTAAAGATAGAGGGTTTACCACACAATGTGAACTAGGGGCGCAAAATTGTTTTTGTTTCTTGGTGTGTCCTTGTTTCTCTGGTAATATTATAGTTATTTGTTTTTTGGTCAATTACATTTTATTATACTCAGGAGCAACACAGGATAAAAAGCATATCTGAGAAATGATCTAAACCATAAGCAGTACTAACATAACAAGGCTCACAGGTGGCTCAGTGGGTACGGAGGCAGACTTGTAGTCGGAAGGTTGCCAGTTCGATTCCCGACTGCGCCAAATGTCATTGTGTCCTTGGGCAAGGCACTTTACACTAAATGCTTACAGGTTGCTTCTGTAAATAAGAACTTGTTCTTATTCAACTTACCTGGTTAAGTAAAGGTAAAATAAAACTCAAACAGCAACCAAACAAACACACTGAATGTGGAAATTGTCCAACTACTAAAACAGGGAATATATACTATTTCTACGCTGTGCTAATGAGAAGAGTGTAGACAGGTGTGTGAGTCTCCCAGGTGCGTGTAATTACACATTAGCAGGCGCTATGTTCTGAGGGCAGAAACATTATGTTTCATTCACGCAATTACCCAATCAAAATGTAGAAGAGGCAGGAGTTCAGGAGCATTTTAGTCAGACTGGGGAAAATGGAACAGTATCGCACAATGGGTTTGGTGTACTGCACACCGTTCCATTCACTCTAGTCCCGAACGTAATGCGAGCCCGACGTCCTCACTTAAGATCATTCACTCGGGTCCCGAACGTAATGCGAGCCCGGCATCCCCAATTAAGATCCACCGACTGCGGCTGGTCCATAGGATCTTGCTCCAGAACTGTACAGATGTTTTTTAGAAGATGTTTTTTGCAGACTTTAATCTGGTCTTTCTTTATGAGCCAAACTCAAAGGAACAGCTAGACCTATAATCAATATTGGAGAATCATTCAGCTTCCATCAAAACTAGACACTAACATTGCTAAACTTCATTGTCTTGCCTGTTGTTATTATTATTTCTATTACATTGGCTCCTAGACTGGACAGATGAGACAATGATCAGCTTCTCCCAGAATATGGGGAATTTAAATTATGGCGAAGGGAAGGAACAGCTCATGTTCTGAAGGATACCACCTCATCTGTGAAGCATGGTGGAGGTAGTGTTATGGCTTGGGCCTGTATGGAAGGAACAGCTCATGATCTGAAAGATACCACCTCATCTGTGAAGCATGGTGGATGTAGTGTTATGGCATGGGCCTGTATGGAAGGAACAGCTCATGATCTGAAAGATACCACCTCATCTGTGAAGCATGGTGGAGGTAGTGTTATGGCATGGGCCTGTATGGAAGGAACAGCTCATGATCTGAAAGATACCACCTCATCTGATAAGCATGGTGAAGGTAGTGTCATGGCATGGGCATGTTTGCATGCTAATGGAAATGGTATGTATTGAAGATGTGACTGCTGACAAAAGCAGTGTGTTTAAAGCTATATTATCTGCTCAGATTCAGCCAAATAATGCAAAAATCTTTGAAAAGTTTTGTCACATGCACAAATGCGTATGTCCCAAATTTCTGAAACCCAATTTGTGTCTTTTCACAAAATCCTGTGATACTGTGTTGACTACAGCATAAGCTTTGATGTCATAGCTTAATATTATGTTGGCAAAAAATTGTACTTTAATGTTGGTTGCATCCAGCGGTGTGGTAAATAGATGAGAGTTGAGGATTATGAAAGGGGCCTTAGAAAGAAAAGCCTTAGAGAAGGCCTTGGAATTTAAATTATCTATCATTCATCAGCTGGGGCACATGGAGGTTTTTTTCACTGGGCCCAGAAATCCTGGCTACACCCCTCATTACATCATTTGAAATTAGTGACCAATTTTCTTTCATGGCTCCCAGAAGGCCAAAACATATTTGATGCTCCAGTTAGGAGTTTTCACAGATTATTGACATCGTTTACAGTGACTCAATGATGTAAAGATAGTGTAATTGAATATGAAATGCCACTCGCTGAGAGATTCAGGCTCCTCACCCATAAACACACTTTCGGGGGTAATGGAGGCAATGTATTTCCAATGGCACAGTCCAGAGTGGCCTAATCGTGATGTATTAGGATGCAGTGCAGAAATCAGATTACCAATGATGGCTGGACACTTCTAACTTATCCACTCTCTAGTTTGATTGGCCTAATAGGGAGAAAGTTATTGGCCATTTACCTTTTATTTTTCAAAAGTGACTAATCTGGCAGTCCAATGCTTAACCAGTCTGCATTTCAGCTTTTTATTTGATCATGTGTTTAGTCAGTGAAATAGCAGAAGTGTCTGGAATAAAACAATCAATACACCTTTGTGTATGGCTGCAGACTAATGTCATATTTTCTGCTTAATACCAGAGCAATAAAGTAGTGTAAGACTTCTACTGGAAGGCATGGGGGGGGATTTCAAATATATTTTCAAATGTAATTGCAGCGGCTTTAGTGGTGGTAGTGAAGCAATTTCTTTATTCAATCTTCTGGTATCCACATGAAGCAGACAAGAGATATGGGATCTATTCCAGGAATCTGTTCAGAGGTTCCTCTTATTAGGTACAAATCTAAAATGCTTGACCTACAGCTGAAGGAGCTAGCTTGGCTCCTGAGTGGAGATTGGAGAATAGCTTGCTAAAGTGGGTTATTATTGAATGAATTAATTTGATTTTTTGGGACATAAAGTACAGGAAAGCACAGAGAGGAGACATGAGCAGAACAGACACATACGGTGGCTCACATTTACAGCCTCCCATTATCAAACACAACAAAAAGATCCTATGCTGAAACGTTTATTGCTGGCTAAGATGTATTTCCTCTGCTTGTCTCTTCTGCTTGTGTTGTGAATTGAATCATGGCACACATACAGACAAAACGTGATTATGCGATCATGATGCATCGCCTACAGATTTATTTTATTAGAAGGGAGAAGTATTAGACACCACAAGTCTATATTTCATTTCTGTTTTTTCATAAGGATGTATCTGAGGCTGTCTCAGCATGATAGCAGACTTTTGCTTCTCCTGGCCATCTGCTTGATCAGATAATTCCTAACCCAGCAGGCATTTTTACTGTGAGGTAATGTTAAAGACAAGAACCATGCACATTGTTATTTCATTGACCAGCCAGCACAAGTGGTCTTTGTAAAAGTTATTAATTTTGTGCATTTTGTCAGTAGGTGTTGTGGGAGGATATTTGTTTCTTGGAATAGGGCTAAAGTGGGCGTTTAGTTATGAGACATAATGATGAAATGCCATGGACAGTCTGTACAGAAAAACAATCATATGAATGTGGGAAACACTTAATTTAGAGTATTTACCTTTTAGGAATGGACATTTTCAGTATTTACCTGTTAAGAATGGAAATTTACAGTATTTACCTTTTAGGAATGGACATTTACAGTATTTACCTGTTAGGAATGGACATTTTCAGTATTTACCTGTTAAGAATGGACATTGACAGTATTTACGTGTTAGGAATGGACATTTACAGTATTTACCTGTTAGGAATGGACATTTACAGTATTTACCTGTTAAGAATGGACATTTACAGTATTTACCTGTTAGGAATGGACATTTACAGTATTTACCTGTTAAGAATGGACATTTTCAGTATTTACCTGCTAGTGAGGTGTGCAGGGCCGGAGTGGGAAACATTTTCAGCCCAGGAGTTTCATGGTGCACCAGCCCATTTTGTGATGGGGTAAATGGTAACTGCAAATAATCTTATCGCTTTACTTGTGTTATTTCCTACTGTACATATTTCATTTATTTATGTATTTACAGAGACAACTTAAATGTATATGCTAACACTATTAAACAAAATATCCTCAGTAATTAGACGACTACAGTATATACAGAGCCATTGACCAAATAAGTTAAGTTTGAAGAATGAGGTTATTTACTGCCCATTTCTTTTTTTATGTTGTTTTTTCACAATCGCTAGGACCCATTTCCCAGGTTTCTTTTTCAAAACTCTCGAATCAACTCATTCTTCCATAACTTTAGTAACAATTGTCACCAACGAGCACACTGTCTATCATAAAACAATAATCTAAGCAAAACTAAGAACATATTATTTCTTTACAAAACAGAAATGACCCCCACTGTTTAGAATTAAAATGCAGAAGACAGGGTAACCATTCACATCACATCTTATGTCATCTTGGGCAATACACCTCACTTATATTCTGATGAAGTATAGTAGCCCTAATCTCATCTGAGACTACAGCTCTTGATCGTCCTCTCAGTCTACTTCCACCACACATACACACTCCTCTTCCTCCATCAGCCACTCTTCTTCCTCTGTCAGACACTTCTCTATCTCTGATTGGGTCCAGGTTGACATTACAGTACAAAATTATTACTAAAGTAAGATGTCTCTTTTTGTATATGGTAATGACATTGAAAGACTAACACCTGAAATGTTAATGCAGGACTTTTACCAAAGTACAGATTTCTGAGATTTTACTGTTATTCCAGTAGGCTAGCCTATATGTCATAGCCTAGGCCTACTTTATCCACTAATCAATAGATTATGCTTGGTTCAGCCCTGTCAGAAATGTCAAATATGCATGAATGAAAACCATGTTTTTTAATATAATATGCACTAACTCCTACCTTGCTGTTCCAGTATTGCAGCCTGCCTCAACATAACTGTTTTGTATCCCTGTTTGTCTCATTATTCTCTAAAGCAAAGTTTACAATGATAATTATATGGTTATGAGCGATGGCTTACCGTGTGTTGTCTTTTACTGCACATCGTTCATTCTTGTTAAATAAGTTAAATGAGCTACTTTGACCAACCGTAAATCTCAGAATTTCTCCCAAATTACATTCTCAGGAAACTATTTAGGCTGTTTTTACGTTTGAACTGCACGTTTTGTTATTAGGCTATATTTGTACTTGAATTACGTTGCTCCGGTACATTTCGTTTAGCGGATTTATGCGAGAACATTCCATACATTCCATAGCGTTTGAAATTATATTGCAACATTCACAGTTACGGTTAGGTAGGAGGATACTAACGGTTAAGGTTAGGCATGAGGTTACTAACGGTTAAGGTTAGATATGACGTTACTGAGGTTAAGGTTAGAATTAAGGTTAGGGTTAACATTACAAAAAACCGACAATCGCGTGCCTGCATGACGCACGCAATTGTAGAACAAAACACACAAACTGCCGGTCTGGAGTTGAACTCGCGAACACTGGCATGCAAGTCGCGGATTTATACCCCCATCCACCGTCCCCGACCTCCGCCCTAGCAAAAACGATGCTATTTACATGCTACGTCATGATCTACTTATGTTTCATATTGAACGTTATTCGAGTGTTCAATTAAGTTCCCTACAAACGTAATTGACCCTCTCATACGTTCATATTTGACATATTTCGGTTTTACAAAATAGTTCCCTCAGAACGTATTTAATGTGATTTAGGGCTGACTTTGACAGTTAGGCTATACATTTGAGCTACACAGTTAGCTAGTTACATGTAATACAGTAACTTTGCAGTAGCCTACAGTACATAACCAGAGCTCTTGCATGCTGGCTAACTACTGACTGACTGTAGAGCTAGATAGATAGACACCTGACTGAAATATCAGCAACTATTTACTTTACCGTTTTGAAAACTAATTTTACAACAGTCTGCTTTGTTTTGGAAGAGTTTTTCTATTTCTAAAACAGGCGCAGGATCTAGCTAATATACTGTAGTAGCTAATACACATTATTAAGTTATTTTGTCTGGCAACGTGTCTGCTTCATCTCTCTGCCATCACACGCACTCAGGAGAACAGACTGCCGGTAAATTAATCATGCACGGGGAGTAAGCATTCGTGAATCCACTCTTTGGCAAAGAGGTTGGTGCAATTATAATTTAGATACACATTATTAACATAATTATTGTTTACTCACTTAATATTTAATAAACTAAATGACATTCCTGGTCTGGTGACCAATTCTATTTTGAAGGCTCGTTTGATGTGGACCGTGGGAGCGTAGCAGCTCTTGTGTTTGTGTTTGACGTGAGAATGAGAGGTGCGCTCGAAGAGTGGGCCGCACTACCTCACATCTGCAGGCAGGTGGCCCAGTCCGAATTGCAACAAGTATAGCGATTATAAAATAGTTTTTCACGAACAACCTTACCGGCCCAACAACTAGCGGCCCACTGGGAATTCTCCCGATTCTCCCGATTACCCACCCCGGGCCTGGATGTGTGTTCTGTTCTCATTTCAACCCATATAGTTCAACAGGCAGCTTAAACTCCCTATGTAAATCATCACGTTTGGCAAAGATATTCTGTACAACTTCTTTACTGATGAATAAGATAGGGTAAAACTACAGAAAGAGAATTATACAATGCGTTTATGTTTTGTCGTACAAAAATACACAAACATAATGTTTGTACCTACATCTATTCAACAATTGTAATATACAAGTAAACATTATAACCTAATGTAAAGTATTGTATCAAACATACAGAAGCCATCAACTTTCATTAAATATAACGTGGTATCTCTAGCATTTATGTAAGTTAAATATTTTACCATGATGTACCCTGATGAAGACAGCTTGTCTGTTGAAACGTTGGTATTACTAAAAGTTTTTATATGCATTTGAGTTTAGAGTGTGCGGCTTGTTCATTTATTTTCTATGTAAGATAAATATACCTGCAAAATATTCTAACAATAAAGTGTGGAAATATTAACCAAATCTAGAAATACTCTGCCTAACATTTTAAATTAGCTTTATCAAATAATCACATGCCTACAATGCTTGTATAAACAAACAATAGAGCAGATTAACTTGGAACGACAATAGATCTCAAAGAATCTCTGAATCCCAAACTGACCCCTACAGCCTACCCCCTTGCACGGAGTGCCCTCCGTGGTTCCGTGTTGATGATGAATCTCTGAGGGTGACTTTCCCCAGGGTGACAAGGGGTTTAGTAAACACAAACTTCAGGACATACTCCTGTCATGAATGGTTCAATACATGGTCCACTGTTAAATCATAAAATAATATATTTAAATTTGTTAAATCCTTCCTATATTTAATTAGGAACTTACAATAATTAACCATTTAACATTTTATTTTTGACATATTTCGAAACAAACAAACGCACATCGTATCAATGGGCACGCCTATCAATTGTTTTGTGAAAATGCGCATGCTCAAAAGTAACCCGTTGCATTATGGGAGTCGACTTCCTTAGCCACTTGTTAGCAAAGGCTGCATCGGTGCACATTCGTTGGAAGTGGGTATAGGAGGGTCTAATTAGCCTCTAATCTCTTGATGATTTTCGCTCCCTCATTTTGGTCCACTTGGCGGAGGCACGCGTGAACTCGCAAATCAAGGGCTGAGGGTGGAATGGAGGGTGGAGGGGTCAGTTTAAGACTTAGCCCATATCTTTCTTGCTGTATTCATCTGGCAGCGCATTGATGACATCATAACAAAGCGCCAATTGTAACATTGGTCCTATAAAGAAATGCAATTCCTATTTGCATCACAAAGGGGGAGATATTCACAGGAATACACAAGGAACTAAATCAAACTCCCCGCTTGGTATCCTTGGATACCACTACCTAACACACTATTCTCCTACAATCAAACAGTCTTTGCTGAAGCAAGGAGCAGGATTTCTTCTGTCAGAGGTCTGAAGAACACTTTAGTCCCATCCTTGCAGGCAATCATGACTTCAACCTTTCGGACTCGTCCGTCCTTGCTGGGAAATACTTTGTTAAACTGTCCCACAGGCCATTCATTCCATTTAGTTTGACTGTCTTTCATGAGAACAATGCTCCCTTCAGGAAGGTTTGGCCTCTCAGTCTGTCAGTTCCTTCGTGCCTGGAGAGTGGACAGGAATTGTTGGCAAGGCTCTGTACTTGTCTCCACTGGCACTTGTACAAATATATGCAGTTGAAGTCACCAGGAGGAACAAGAGGCACCAACCTTCTGAGTAAGGAATGTAGCAGGGGTGAGTAGGAATGGATTTTTTTGGGTCCATAGACACTGGTGTAAGAGGTGGCCACCACTTCAGCCATCAACGTTGTGAGAACCTCGTGGGTGACCCTTGACCCCAACTTCAGGAGCATGGAGTCCATGATTCTGTGTGTAATGCCTATTGTTCTTTCACATGATCCTCCCATATAAGGAGAATAATGCGGGTTGAACGTCCAGCAAACTTGTTTTGTGAGGAATCCTGTCACTTGGTTCACATCAATGTTAGAGGGGATCTGTAGCTCCTGGCAGGCTCAAATAAAGTTGGTCCCTTGGTCTGAGCGTAGCTGTTTGACTGGTCCCCGCAAGCGAAATAACTTTCTTAAGGCGTTGATGAAGGCAGAAGTGTCCATCGATTCATCACTCAATGTGAATGAAGCAGAAACTCAGACAAATTAACAGGACTGCCCACCTCTTGTTTTTAGCTTGTCCACCTCTCGTGCAATGTAAAAAGACAGACCATGGACCAAAGACATCTACACCAACATAGGAGAGTAAAAGTTAAGTGCTGAGGCAGTCTGCAAACTAGTGTACCTATTAGTGATGGGCATTTACAGTATTTACCTACTAGTGATGGGCTTTTACAGTATTTACCTACTAGTGATGGGCATTTACAGTATTTACCTATTAGTGATGGGCATTTACAGTTTTGACCTACTAGTGATGGGCATTTACAGTATTTACCTAGTAGTGATGGGCATTTACAGTTTTGACCTACTAGTGATGGGCATTTACAGTATTTACCTAGTAGTGATGGGCATTTACAGTTTTGACTTACTAGTGATGGGCATTTACAGAATTTACCTAGTAGTGATGGGCTTTTACAGTATTTACCTACTAGTGACGGGCATTTACAGTATTTACCTAGTAGTGAGGGCATTTACAGTTTTGACTTACTAGTGATGGGTATTTACAGAATTTACCTAGTAATGATGGGCATTTACAGTTTTGACCTACTAGTGATGGGCATTTACAGTATTTACCTAGTAGTGATGGGCATTTACAGTATTTACCTAGTAGTGATGGGCATTTACAGTATTTACCTAGTAGTGATGGGCATTTACAGTATTTACCTAGTAGTGATGGGCATTTACAGTATTTACCTAGTAGTGATGGGCATTTACAGTATTTACCTAGTAGTGATGGGCATTTACAGTATTTACCTCGTAGGGATGAGCATTTACAGTTTTTTCATCGGGCCAGTTCAAGTAAAAAATGTAAAATTTGTCTTCCAAATATAATTAATGATTGAGTGCTTTATAAAAGAACAATAGAGACTGCTAATGTGTTACATATAGAAAATAATATCCCATCCCACTATTTGAAAGAAATAATGCAATGAATTCTCCCACTTTAAGCATAGATTCATAAATTGAAGGGAATAGTCATTCAGTCTCATCTTAAGCCTGTAAATACTAGCCTGTTCCCTTATACATCTAGAAGCATGGTGGGAGTTCTGCTACCTCCCTGTCTCTAACCATACCTCCATCCAAGCCGTAGCATATGGACATCGATTAAATGCTTTGCTTAAGCAATAAAGATATCCACCGCTCGCATAGCTGGCCAATCTCAGGCTTAAATTTAGATATGAAGTATTTCCTCCCTCAGGTGCTGCTGGGAACCATGGGATGGCAGGAAAGAATTAAAAGTGACCTTGGGAGTGTCAGAACGGCTCAATCACATGGCTCTATGCACCGATCCTCTTCCTCCAGTCTGGGTAAAAACAAGCCCAACACCCCTCATCTGCTGCTAGACCTCCCTAGTCATGTATGGTTACCGTCTTCTCTCCCTGCCAGACGTCATGTTGCACTTGTCAGAGTTTGAGGTAAAAACTCAGGGAAAGGAAATAGAGTGCACCAGACCAGTTGCTATGTGATTGATTTGTCCTGAGGATGGCACTCAACCCAATTAGGTTTAGGCTGACAGTATGATGTTAAAGAGTCAGGAAGTTGGTACCAGGCCAAGTCACCTCCAGTGACGCCACAGCGGCGAGTTTCTTTCTCTCTCTTCTCTCTCTTTCTCACATTTTCTCTTACTTCTGCTCTCTTTATTTCTCTCTCTCCATGAGACTGGTGATGAAGTGGCATGTCACGGTGGGCTTGCGAAGGGTGGCTTTCTCGGCAGATGTTCCCACGTGCCTTGTGGAGCCTTGCTGCGTGGAGGGTCACTGTGACTGGTGGAGGAGAGAGGTGTCGATGGAACAATATGACACATTGTGAGGCAACTCATTAATCCCTGGCCTGACTACAGGAAGTGTTCCAGGACTCACACTGCAGACCCAATCCATTGATACAGTTAAAGCTCCACAAGCTAGGGATCAACAAAACCTCAGCAGGTCTTTAGAGACTTTTGAAAATTTTCTGGGAAGCTTTTTGAAAAGATAGTTTACCAAGCAACAAGTTACTTCACATGGAAATAAGTTAAGTTGAAGCCACCCATCGAAAATGACAGTTTAGGGGATTGTACATAATTATTCTGTGAAATTACTTACATTTAAATGAAATATCTAGTTAGCATAGCTGTCCATTTGGGGTGTAATGGCACACCTAACCCCACGATATGGTATGCATTGCGGTTTGAGGGTTAAGAGGACAGAGCAAAACATGTTTGAAATGAGTAATTACAGGTGTCTTTTATAGTTCACTTGGAAAAAGACTGGTGCATATCCACAGCTCTCGCTCTTGAAATGTATTTTGAAATGTATCAGATTCTGCTGATAAGGGCTGCTTGAATATAGAAAACAGTTGTTTTTGATTATTTCTTTGTTGCTCCATTGATATTGCATGTTTTCCCTAGTATATACTGTATAGTTTTAATGGTTCTACTTTTAGTCAAAGTCAAAGTCAAAGTGGTTTATTTATCATATGCATTGAACAACATACATCATCCTATGCAGAGAAATTCTTATTGACATGGCTCGGCGATTCTATGCAGTGGGCTTAAAAACAAGAATTACAACAATATAGAATTTTAAAATAGGAATGACAATAGTAATAATAGTAATAGTAATAATGATAATAATAAA
>JACXGM010002766.1:0-15856 GCA_016801145.1 Umbra pygmaea | reverse complement strand
GAGGTGCATTTGAATTCTGCTACATACATTTTAGTTTCTAAGCACAATATAAACACCATAGGCCATAGTTCAAATCACTTTACTCTAGGTCCTAACATCATGGTTACTTCCCTCGGCAGATGTGGTGCACATCAGCTGTTTTTATTTTCATCTGCCCGCAACTGCATCTGCAACCGAACAAGTATGATCCAAGTAACATTGTGAACTCCCCAACCGATGCTTTTTTAAAACTTTTATAACATACAGTTTGCTCATGCATTGCCGCATAGCTATACTTTTACTTTCCATATGAGCAAAAAGTTTCTCAACATGTTCCTCGACATGTAGACAAAAGTTTGTTTCACGAAATATGCATGTGTTATCTTAATGGCTTTCTACACATGTCTGAGATAAATAATTATAACAGGCAAGATTGACATTTTTTCAAAATTAGAGTCTACCGTTGTCTGTGGATGTAGCAGAGGATTTTCCCATGTTGATTCATCCCCACCACTCGCCATTTTAGTTCTAGCTCTCCCTTTCCTGTTACGCTCACAAAGTTGGAAAAGTGCCAACAATGATTACACTGTTGATTACGATGTACGCAAAGGCTCAGAATAGCCAAATATATATTTTCATACTTTTAATTGTGACTATGGACTTCTCGACAACACTGGATAAAATTTACCAGGAAGAAAATACACCTAAAACACTAGTTTTGAACAGAATTTGTCAAACTTTTATGAATTTTCTATGGTTAAAACAATGGAATTTAATCAATTTGATTAAAATTTCATTTTATTTTATGGCAACAGGAGCTTTCATAACAACTAATGTCTTGAGTATAACATTGATTGATGCACCAGAAGGATGTATTAATAAAGGAAATGTTGGCTTGTGGAAGTTTCACTGCATCATAAATTAAAATTCAGCACCATTACAATTCCCTGAGAAATGGCTACTTTAACTTTGCTCGATCAGTCTCTCCCAGGGAGAGTCACATTTACATGGCAACCCATTGCGATGAGGGAGGGCAATGCCTCGGTAATGGATTCTTGAAAGATGACCCCTTTTACCACCCACTGTCTATAATAAACAACAAGGTTATTTTCTAAAAGTTAGAGGATTTCTGAGGAGTAGGTGCTATTGTGCATGCAGCTTTAAAAGAGCATTAGATGTGCAAAATCAGCCAGCATGATTAAGGCAAATCAGGTTAAATTTTAGCAAAAATAATTTTGCAACAATTTGTTTTATTTCATTAAACTAAACCATATTATTTCCTTATTTCAAAAATGAGAATACGTAAGCATTTTAACTTTAATTTCAGAGATATTTATTATGGTTATTTAATTTAAAACACCTGTTATGCAACAGGTGACTCACGGCCATTATATTTAACATCCCGGAAGAGGAATTGTTCCTCCCTTTGACTTGGTTCGTAATTAGATTCAATGCCAGGATTATGGGTTCAGACAGAGTTTGTATACACTCACTACTGTATTGCTCTGGACACGGGGGTCTGCTAAATGTCCAAAAAAATATTTATACACTCAAATTTGCTCGCTCTCTATTAAAATGCACAAAACCACGATTATGCATTTGACTCCCTCTTACTATGGATTAGTAGTATGTTGACGTTTGTTGCTGAAATCATGTCTATCAAGTCCATTGATTTGTCTGCAGTTTATTTAATAGTTGGAAAGTCAGATTTCAGACCAATGTGATGTGGGACTAAAGGTTTGGGAAGTGTTCCATAATCGGCAATAATTTGAGCCTAGCAGCTAGTATGATAGGCCAGGTCATCTTTTGTGATGGGATGAGGGAAGTCTAGAAATGCTTAATTTGAAGTGGTATTTCAGGTCGATTTCATGAAGGAGTTGTCAAGGAAAGTAGCCAATGAAGAATAATGTTCTCTTGTCAATAGGCCAAGTATAGGTGCCAAAAAGCTGTCTTCTGTTTTTAATTAAAGTTCACTTCCTGGCACCACCCAGCTACAACATCCTTCATGTTTGCTGCTATATTACTGATCACATAAAACATGTACAAGACAGTGTTTCCAATCGAAGAATTTGACACAAAGTAGTCAAACAAACTGAAAAGCATCTCATGGTGCAGGTAAAAATGTGCTCAGAGAAGATTTTGGTATTGAAAAGTGTTCTCCAGACAGAGTTCCCTGGGAGGCAGAAATCAATTGATTGGTTGATTCAAAACAGAGGGCAGAGTTCACATCACACATTGAAAAGACATACAGTACTCTTTACTTTTGATTGATAATGACGATGTATGCCAACCTAATCACTTCCCTTTGCATATATATAACACAGGATTACATCTTAATACCCCAGTGTGGTTAAGGTTAGGGTTAAGGATAGATGTAGGGTTAGATATTATTAAAGACTGAGAAAAGTAAGCTCATGTGCACATTTGCTATGTGATGTGAGTTCCGCCCTCCATTTTGAATCAACCAATGAAATTATTTCTCCAGGCAGCTCTGTCTTCTCTCACTGCTTGCCAAAATACTGTGTGTGAACAAAGCACATGCGCAATTCGGTCTGTTAAAAAATATATTATAGCAGTATTCCTGTTGGTCTGTAGGCTTACCGAGGAAGCCACCATTTTGGATCTATGATAGATTTTATGTTTTGTGATGGTCTTTGTGCTATGCTTCCACTCAGTGTTGAAGTGATGCCAACTTGGCAGCGTCATAGGTAGATGTTCCTTCGTTACCATGCACAAAAGTACTCCTTGTCATTAGTTCAATTGGGGTTGGCAAGACCTGAGCCTGATTCTTTGGTCTGATTACCCCTAGAGTCTCCAGCCCAAAGTCCATCTGGTTTTCTTGGTGAGCTCCAACACTCTGCCTGTTGAGCCCACAGCCCAGTTGATCAACCCTGTGCATTTTAATATCTGGATAACAGAATTACCTCCTCAGCCACCTGTCCCACTATCTTGGTAGCCTGGAAAAATCCAGACCCAAATCCGGAGGAGATATGGGTCTGGCATCGAGTAATGAAAATGACCCAACTCGAGAGGCGGCACAAAGCATACATTTGAAAATCTTAAAGTACGCAATTGGATAACACTACGACCAATCACCAGTGGTTTTTCGCTAAGCCACTATGGGGGAGCTAACTGGTAGATAAAACTCTTGCCGTATCAGGTCGCAAAACAGCAAAAACTTCATTTTATAAAAAAAGGAACGATTTGAGTCTTCTGTTCCTCTTTTAGTAAAAAGCCAAATCTAACTCGTTCATTGTAGTGGCCAAAGTCGTTTTAAACAACTGGTGTTAATCCATAGCATCTTACAATGTTTACTAATGACTTCGAGGTCGCAGCGCTGTCGTGTCGTCATCTGTTTAACACACCTCTGGCACGCCTATATCAGATACACCGATGTAATTGGTGCAGCTCGGCTACAAGGGCATAGTTAATGAGCAGAATTACTCGGTGCCAGAGTAACTTGCTGAGCAAATTCAAATTGTGCTCTCGCGAGAACTCTGGATTTCCAGGGTACTATCTCGGCAGCCTAGCCTCACATTTTCCTTAATGTTGAAAATAATTGGAAAATATAAGAAAATGTTGGAGTGGTCCCTTAACTGTTTCCTGAGCTGTAAGTTCATCCCCGATTGGCCAATCACTGTAGGCAGAGTAAGTCAGCTTGTTCATGGAACATGACATCATCCATAGCAATGGGGTCAACCGCGCCAAGTAATAGTTGATTTCAGCAGCATTGTGAATAGGTTTTCAGAAAAACACTAAGCTAGGAACATTTACTGCTAATTACGAGGCCTCTGAGTGGTAAGATTAAATGTTTTGTGAATACAGCCCCTGAGGTTCAAAAATTGATTTTGTTAATCACATTAGTCCCAGATTGAACCTGTGACTGTCTGAAATCACAGCAGCTAAAAATACATATGCTAAACCATACAGTAGTGTTTTTAATCAGCATATCATATTAGCTAGTTTACAATTTAGAAACTCTGAGTATATTCTTGTTGGTAGTTAGCAAAATATTGATGACTTACTGTAGACAGCCAGTTCTAATGGCAAAAATGTAAATTTCTTTCCCATATACTGTAGAATGCTACAGTTAACTGAATATCTTAGCTACTCTTAACTGTTGCTATGGTACTGTTTGATTCTGCTGTTGATTTATATTTAATCTTCTTGGTTTGCTCAGGAGAGTGTAATGCGTGGAACAATTTTGTAGCCTGATTAAAAATGTGTATTTTCAGAGATTGCAGAGTCTTATTTCAGATGTATAAAAATGTTATTAAAGAAAGAGTATCTTACGTATTTATTAATTCATTTTTAGCATCAGCCTTTATTGTACTGCACATTTTTGTCATCAGATACCAGCAACTGAACAAATGTACCACATCTCTGGCTGTGAAAGCCACTGCCAAAACAGTGATGACCCACATGTTCCACAGATATTAATTTAATAACCTTTAAAGTGCACTCAAGTTGCCTCAGTGAAATTGCAGAACTTGTGACCTAATGAACTAATGAAAACATTAAAAGTTTAAAAAAATGAGCTCACTTTGTGTATAAATGAGCTCACTCTGTCTCAGACATAGCATTACAACTCACAATCCACATCCAAATTGGTTTGTGTCTGTTTCCGTAAGTGAAAATTTGTTGACATTCTTATTTTATCTTTTAAACCAAAGACTGGGTTGCAAGGTAGATCTTTTCAGCTAGATATAGAATTCAGATGGATGACTTTGAATGGAATGGCTTTTAAATTTTTACAAAAAACTGCAAACATTTCATTTCATGATTATCACAATTAAAATATTACACGTTCTTTAACATTTCAACCATGGTTGAATTGACACTACTTACCTGTCTACCCCTGGGCAGCACTGTAACAACTTCCCCTATATTTAGCAGACCCTCCGTGCCGGAAATGTGCAACCAGGAGTCTAACCCTGGCCTCAGTGACACAGTTGTAGTCTCCTCTCGTGTTAATCTTTTAACTGTATTTTCATATTCATCGAGTTTACAGCAAAAATAGCAATTATGACAGTATCCCAATACTTATGAAATGTACTGTGATAGTAGCACCACATCTATGTTTTCTACAGTGGCATGTTTAAAATGTAGTCTAAATCATGCTACATTACTAATTTTGTACTGTGAAGGGACTGGTTGAAGAGATTCATGTTTCTCTTCTTCTTGGACTGGCAATATGAAAATAGATGAATGTCTAAGAAATGTCTATAATTGCAACCTGCTGATAAATTTAATAGCGTAGCGAAATTATGCTAAGCTCCGGTTGGCTGATGTTGTTGTTAATTACTCAAGTTGTTGGCTTTGAAAAATGCATATATTTTTCATTAGATAATGAAATAAATTGTCTACAACGAAAGATGCTGGACATCATATCCATCTCTCTCTTATTTGGATCAGCGGTGCTAGATCTTGGACCCAGTGGGAACACGTTCAATTCGACCCTTCTTTGTAGAGTTCATTACAGAGAGATACAATCTAATGATCCATTGCCATACATTTATCACTCCTCACAACTCTCAATGAGATTTGCATAATGTTGCAATTGCAGGATCATTATTTCACTTCATCCATTAATATTGCGTTGGCCCAATCATTTACATTGTGCATGTTGGATTTCATTCATCCATGTTGTAGCCATGGGTCTGCTAAGTCCAGAACCATAAGGCACTTCACTGTAGGTCAAAGTATGACCTTTCTAGAGGCCAAAAACCTATAACCCCTTAGACCTTGAAGGGTAAATATTGCATTGGCCCAATCATTTACATTGTGCATGTACAATTTACCACAGTTCTAGGCAGATGCATCACCAGCTGTGTGCAAGACCTCTGATGTTTTCAGATAAAATAGCAGGTGAGAGAGTGTATGTCGACAACAGGTGGTGGGCTCTTACAACACGAGCTCAGTGTTACTTCAGTGTGTGAAAAAGAAGAGAAAAAACCCTTTTGATATATATGCAGTAAACTGCAGACTGTTATTAGATGTACTGATTTGCTGTACAAACAACATTAAAAGAATGAGTTTCGTAGCTCTGTTGACTGGAGTGGCAAGACAACTGTGCGTCTGATTGTTTCACGTGTGGGTAGTATTCAAACAGACTGAATGGAGTGGAAGAATGTGTGTGGGATGTGCCTTGTACAACAAAATGAGTAGGACTGTAATATATCACCAGACACACAACTGTTTTCTTCTGATTACTGGGTCTACCGAAGACCCCAGCAAGTAGATATCAGAATTAACACCTTTCTCTGATCTAAGCCTACTATTTCAAATTCACTTAGATACACAAAATAAAAATGGAGTATAGACAATTTGATTCCCACAAACTAAATACTGTAGCCACATGTAAAAGATAACCCTGCAGGTGGCTACACTTCTCCCCACAATTCAACGTCCAAACTCTACAGATAATGATGTCAATTATTAACTGTATAAAACTACAGTGAAACAAGTGTACCTACTGTACACACATTGTCTTTCCATTATTTACATCAAAGAAGCATGATATACGTATATTTTACATGCACAGCCAACATGTTAGAAGTAGGAATTCTTCAACATCTTATCAAACATAACATCATCATGTGCTGATAAACACTAAATACGTAAGTACAAATACCAAGTGATGCTTTTTTCCCATTATGTTTTACAACTACATCATGATGACATACGTTTACTGATAGAACCCTGGCTTCCACTCGACAACGCTGTGATCCTGCTCTACCAATGTGGGTTGTACATCCTTCTACAAGATCTGGAACATAGGAAATGCATTACTATTGGGACATGTCACTTAAAGGGGCCAGTCAGCCTTTTTTACTTGTCTACATACTCCTCTGCTCACAGTCAATGTCCTCTGTGACTTTTTACACTGTTAACTTCCTGCACAGCCTCTCTAAAGTGTAGAGTACCAAGGCTGGCTATGATTTGTGACAAATCTTCTGGACTAATGGACACTGCATCACACGCTGACTAGGGCTCGTTGTAAGGGTTTGAGTGAACCCCACCATTAGCTCTTTCTTCTCCTAGGAGCTGGTACCGGGGGAGTACATCCTGAGCTTGACACACCAGTCTCACTTCCAAATATTCTGCCATCTTGGATTCCCCAAAAATGGACTCTGAATTGATTGTTGGTGTACTGTCTCACTACCCTGATCAGGTGTTACTACTGATTCATTGACCGACGGTGACAGTGCAGCACCAACACTGACTCTGATTCATTGACCGACGGTGACAGTGCAGCACCAACACTGACTCTGATTCATTGACCGACGGTGACAGTGCAGCACCAACACTGACTCTGATTCATTGACCGACGGTGACAGTACAGTACCAACACTGACTCTGATTCATTTGGACCAGTCAACTGCTCTGAAAGTTTCATCCGTAACTTGCATGTGTGTTGGCCGAATGCTCTGCTGAGTTTGTCGTTGCAGCACGCAGTTATCACAGGGGTGCATGTCAGCTTTATGAACACATTTAACAGGTCCACCCTCAACTGGCTCAACAGTGTGTGTATTATGCACATCTACCACTCTGTAGACTGTAGGACTCCAGGAATCCTGGATCTTGTTCCTTCCTAGGCAGGGGTGTAGTGGTAAAAAAGAGGTGGGCAAACTATAAATTCTGTGATCAAATGGACCACGACGCGGTCAAGGGTAAGGTGAGCCACGGCCTACCGGTGTAAGTGTATCCTGATGGAATCGCTTTACCATCCCTCAGGTCAAACATTCACTATTCAATTCATACAGAAATCTAAGTTCTTGTTAAAAAGTCCCAAGAAGGAATAATATGGTTGAAATCTATAAGGTTTACTAAATGACAAAACAGAGAGAACAAACATCTTTAGGGAGAGAGGGAGGCTCATATCCAGGGCTTCCAATGCAATGCACTTGTACATAATGATATTGAATTATGCTCCTGTCTTCGTCTTTCAAGCAGAATGTTCTAGTCTCTAGTCTCAAGCAGAATGTTCTCCTCTCTCTGTTCCTTCTCTCGCTAATTGTCCTGTCTCTGTTTCTTCATTCTCTGTTTGTCTTACCTCTTTTCCTCCTCTTACCTCATCTCCTCTCTCTATCACCCTCCTCTCTATAACTCCTCTCTCTGTGCTCTCTGCATCATTGTCTGTCTCACATTTGTTTGTAAAATGAAGTTAAAATAGAGAAAAGACAGCTTAACACACCACATCCTGTCAAGTAGCCAATCACTTTATAAGTCCTATAGGTTAACCCTTTCAGACAAACCATTAAATAAATTATTTAGCATGCATTCAATGTTTATTCATCCAGTCTAAATGCTATAGCCGATCTACACCTTTAAGTTAATTGACTTAATACTGTCTCTGTGCCAGTACAATTACGAGAAGGGGGAGAGGGGACTCCCCTGTCAATCATTTCAAATGGTAGCCAGTCAGAGTAAACTAGCCCAGTTATTTCGCTAAGGACTTTATTATGTCTGGGATTTGAAGCCATGTAGCATCATCCACAATTAGTTGTGAAGACATTATACTCTAGATTGTGTTTTATTGGTGAGCTAATTACGATAAATTAAACTCTATTTCAGGCTACACCGCAGACGTGGTTGGTTAATATTATGATAACATTAACTAGCTGACTAGCAATGGGAGCTTGTTGTCACTAACTTTCAGTGGGTTAAATGCCAGAGAATGCATAAATTACATCTAGTTATTTATCTGACATATCCAAAATTTTACTTCTAACATGGGCTAATGGGAAAAGGTGGAGGTGAATTGCAACTTCGTGTCTGAAAGTGTTAACCTAATCAACGCCGTGGCATGTCGAGTCAGTAGCATGAATCTAACGTGAACCAAATTAACCTCAAAAAAAGTTTTGCACTGTTTTCCGAGCTCACTCACTTTGGACTTGAAGTTGAGGCCGTTTGCTGGCATCAGGAGGAAGGCTGCTGTTTTGACGGCACTTAGAAAACTGGCGGATATTCATTTTTTAAATCCATTAATTACAGTGTACATGAGACGCGATGTAGTGTAGGCTGGGGTCGCTGTGTTGTGACGACATCTCCTCATTCTCAATTCCATAAAGCAGCGCAATACGGATAGACTTTCTCTAAAGTTTAACAACCTATTTAAATAATAGTGCACAACATAAACTAAAACAATATAAGCTTAATTTATTATTGCTAAGGAACGATAGGCTACTTAGAGCTGAATAAACACAATTTAGAGGTGGATAAACACAATTTAGAGGTGGGTAAACGCATTAGAGGTGGGAAAACAAATTTCGGGAGATGCGTAAATGGCGTTTACGTGAGTTTGGCCCCCACTACATCCCTGTTCCTAAGGGCCAGTGGCACAAGTACACATGCTGACCTCTCCACAGGAGGGCAATACAGTCTGTCATTCAAAAGTCCCTTGCTCTATCATTTGCGACTCTCAGCCTCTCTTGGTGAACCGCCAAACCAAGCCTGCCTCCCATCTAGTACCTGCTTCCGACCCAGCAGTGCATCTAGGGGAAGATTTTGATTGACACCAAACAGCAGGTAGTAAGGTGAGTAGCCTGTAGTGGCATGAATGGTGACACACTTGTACTCCAACTCTGGAATCATGCAGTGTTCTATTGAAGACCCTGTGGCCTATAGGGTGTGGTGAATGTCTTCTTTACTCCATATAGCTTGCTCAGCTCTGCAATAAAAAAAGAACATGCCAGGTACCCCTAAGTGATACCGTAATATTTAGTGTGCCTTAGATGCCTTGATGACCCATACTGTCATGAACACTCTTGACACTTGCTCTCTGAGAGTGTTGACATTCCCCCTGCTTAGGCTCAGAGACTACACAACACAGCAAACCATCCTTTTCTTGAGTATACGTCCAATCTTTGAGAAAGCACAAAACCTGTTTGGGTAAGCCACATTCATGGCCACTTGCTGCTCTTTCTTGTCCTGATGGTCCTGAGTTTCAGATCCTAGTCCTTAAAGGTTCTTAATTCCGATTTTGTAAAACCAGTCAGAGTTGGCATGCTGTGACTTGTCCTGCTCCGTTATTACTCCAGTTAATGCACATTTCTTAGCCTCCATCGCTGGACACCAACCTCCACCAGCAATTTTTCAGGACTACACTCACTAAGACATAGTTTACCAGGTCATAAAGTGGACAAGTGATCTTTGAAAAGCCTTTTATGAACCTCCTATAATAGCTATCAAAGCCCAGGAAGGACTGCTGTTCCTGTTAAGAGCTTCTACTTTCTTAGGATCAGTCCCAGTGCCCTGGGCAGAGATCTAATGACCAAGGAAACTAAATTCTTGAAATAAATGACACCTTTTAAGTTTCGCTTTCAACCCTGTCTTCCTCAGTCATCCCAATACCACCTCTAGCCTCTTCAAGTGCTCAGGAATAGTCTAAGAATACGCAAGGATGTCATCCAAGTAAACTAGCATGATCTGGAACACCAGGGGCCCTATCTTGCACCCGGCGCAACACAGCGGAAAGCCCAAATTCAAGTTTCTTTGCTAGTTTAAGAACGACACAGTTGTCAATTTCTCATCAAGCGCCCGCATCATTTAAATAGCAAATGCACATGCGCCCATCTCTGCGCCCAGGGCCATGCTGGTCTTACAGGAAGGTGTGTTCAGGATAATTCTACGTGTATTGCTATCTTGAGGCATCGGAATGTGATTGTGCCATTGACCAACCAAATCCTGGTCTAAAGTCAATGGCGCAGCATGTCATAGTTATTTTAAGAGCAAATTAATCAAACGCACCTAGGCGTATGCACAGCGCATGCACACTATGCTTGTTGCACACACACAGGGAACAGCAGCAGCACACAAAAATGCCAAAAATTTTAAATAGAAAGATTACGGTGCAAATCCACCATCATAATAGCAATGCACCAAGGTACAAACGTGCCTGGCTATTAAAGGGAATGGGAGGTGACACTGATTGGTTTATTGCATGTTACGCCCAAAACACACCTATGAAGTGCGTTTGCACCGCACGCTTCACGCCACACACTTAGATCGTTAAAATAGGGCCCTAGGTCCTTCATAGTGGTCTGCATCAGTTGCTGGAATGTCGAATGTACATTGCATACCCCATATGGGAGCCAAGAGTATTCATAAATCCCAGTGTAGAAAAGGCAGTCTTGTGCCTGTCCCTTACATGTACTGCTACCTGATGGTAACCTGAGGCCAAGTCGATAGTTGAAAAAACTTGGCTCCTTGGAGTGCGTCAAAGCTCTTGTCTATTCTTAGAAGAGGTAAAGTATCACGTTTGGTCTTCGTGTTTAGTTGCATAAAGTCCACACAAAGACTAATGATATCATCGGCCTTCCATTCTTAGATGATCGGTGAAGCATAAGCAATAGTGCTTTCTTGAATTACTCTTTTCTCTAAAAGTTTGGCGATATGATCCCTAACCTAGTTATATTTTGCTGGAGGAAGACACCTGTAGGGGTATCATCTACCAGATTTATCTCATGTTGGAATGTCACTATAGCCCAAGTCCTCCTCATTTAAAACAAAAACATCAGCATAATGAGATAACAAGTCACTCAACTCACCTTGCTCTTCAAGTGTCCAATCTAGGTGTATCTTGTCCAAGATCTGCTTGGATCTGGGGGTTTCGGGTAGCGTAGTGGGCTAAGCCGCTGCATTGTATGACATTCCACATCCCGATATTGGGTTCGAGCCTAAATATGGGTTCTCAGACTTTCCCTGGGCCTCGTGCACGAGGCAGTGCAAACTGGCACAGCAGTGCCTGGGATTTTGGTTAGATAAGTCGGATTATCTAACCTACCACATCACTCTCCAGTGACTCCTTGCGTCCAGATTGGGCACCTGTGGGTTCAATCACAGAAGTATAGTTGGTGAACGTAATCGTCCCATGCATGATCCGACTAAAGGCTTCCATGACGGATTCGCAGTGCAAAAAGAATCGGCAGCTGGGCGACATGTGGTTGGATGAACCATGTGCGTGCCCTTTGCCATCCCACAGATCTGTCCAGGGAGTTGCGGAGCTGCCGACAAGGCAGGATTAGATGAAATTGGGAGAAGAGAAAAATGGGAAATAAATCACAAAAATATTATCTGCTTGTCCACTGTGATTTGTTCAATACTTGCAGAGATTCTGTGGAACTTCACAGTCCCCTTAAAGCTCTGGAACAATTTACCCTTACACATCAGGACCTCTCCATCTCTGGATGCTTTTAAATCCAGTTTAAAGACCTATTTTTTTCTCTCTTGCATTCCAGTAATGCTGTGTATATATTTTAAAATAGTCTGTGTTCTACGTTGTCTATATGTAGTGTATATATATATACTGAATGATACTGAATGATTTTTATTTTTATGTTATTTTAGATTGTACTGTAAATAACTTTGGATCAATTATGGTTGTGGTGAACTTGTGCTCGATAAATAAACTTGACTTCACCTCACAACTGTCATTTTGTCACTTAAATAGTTTTTTCTTGCTCTGCTATAACCTTTAGTACAGTCTCTAAAGTGGTATTGTGTTTCTTTTGTACATTCATTTCACCACACCTTGCTTCTCCTGTCTCAGACACCACATACTGTATCTACTTTTATCAACAGTTGAGACACTAAGTTTGGAGCCCTCTAAAGACCAAATAATGGCATCATCACATACGTCAATAAGAAGGGAATGTGCCATCTATCACACAAACATACATGGCTCTCTCGTAAGGGATGCATCCCTAATCCCCTCGATGAACTGACCCCGAATTACTCCTCTTAGTCAGCTAATGCATCTGGTGACTGTTTTACTATAAAACTCAATATCTGTGAAAACGCACAGAGGTACAGAGGTCTTCACCTTCCGCTTTTTTATGACCATAGAAGGTGTGTAGTAACTGAGCAGCACCGCACTTTTCTCTAAAAGCCTCTCTCAAGTACTTAAAAATGTAACTGGGCTGGCTGGGTGCAACCCCCGTGTATAACATCACCTCTTCCAAGGCTGCTCCTTTTAAAAAATACCTTTGAGGTTTGATCCCTGGCACCCAACGCCCTTTCTACCTCTTCAAAAAACTAACAAACAGCTCCACCATCCTTAATTAAATAACTACTGAAAGGCTGAACTTGGCTCTCTATGTAAGTATACAAATTACCTAGTTGCCCCTCTAATAAGATGGGCCAGGGCTGCCATAGCCTCATCTTGTTTTGTACTGATGCTGCGTTCCAGACACAAATTTTTGCCCGTAAGTTACGACTTCAAGTCACGACTTACAACTTGGTAGCGTTCCAAGCAAAAACACCAGCCAACCTATGCCTAATGACGTTGACGTTAGCTAGCGCTAGCTGACACTAGCAATGTCTAGTCGGCGATTCATTTTGGGCTTCAGTTAATAAACATAACATGTAGTAGTACACAATCATATGTGTATTATTTTGATTATAATGTACAGAGTTTGCATCTTCTACTGAAGCAACCATTTGGCCTATTAAGCTCAGTCCCAGGTGTTAAAGTCTTTGAATGGTGAAACGCCAAAGGATTTCCTGTAGCTGGAGATCCAGACTGATTGCTCTCAGTGAATGGCACTTCCCCGTGATCCTTCACAAGTCCAGGTTAAGGATGTAGCGGTGCGGTAGGTCACAACCCAACAAAGACAATACAGTTTTTGGACAATGCAAAACTACTGATGACCTGGAGAAGCTGGATCCACTTACTTATTTTACTAGCCAATTAGAACACCACACCTGGTACCAACATGTAATGGGGTGATAGGAGTATCAACACCTTTCTCTGATCTGATTTCCAATTCACTTGAAATTTACGTACAGTGCATCCGGAAAGTATTAACAGCCAGGGCCGGACTGGCCATCGGGAGGATCGGGGGTTTTCCCGAACGGCCGGTCCATTCCGGGCCGAACGGGCCGTCACATTTTACTTTGACGGCCGGTCGGGCGTATTAAAACAAGTGACAGTAGGCTGAAATGGACTGGCTGTTGCACCCGCAAAACTGTGCTCTGGCCCGGCCGTCAAATCGAGAGAGAGTTCCTCTATATTCAAATGAGGAGAAACCCAGAGTGAATGATTGACGCACGCCACCCCCCGACCCCCCCCACCCACCGCCGGCCACTCCATCCAAAGTCCCAGGCAGAATTTTTGTCCCAGTCCTTCCCTGTTCACAGTGCTCACTTTTTCTCTCAGACAGCCATGAGAAATAACATTCTTGCTGAAAACCTGCTCCAGAGCGCTCTGGACCTCAGACTGGGGTGAATGTTCATCTTCTAACAGGACAACGACCTTAAGCACACAGCCAAGATAACAAAGGAGTGGCTACAGGAGAACTCTGTGAATGTCTTTGAATGGCCCAGCCAGAGCCCAGACTTAAACCTGATTGAACATCTCTGGATAGATCTGAAAATGTGCACTGTGCAATGATGCTCCCCATACAACCTGATGGAGCTTGAGAGGTCCTGCAAAGGAGAATGGGAGAAACTGCCCAAAAATAGGTGTGCCAAGCTTGTAACATTATACTCAAAAAGACTTGAGGCTGTAGTTTCTGCCAAAGGTGCTTTAACAAATTATTGAGCAGAGGCTGTGAATACTTACGTACATGTGCTTTCTTCGTTTTTATTTTTTATGAATTTGCTAAGGTTTCAAACACACTTCATTCACATTCATTATGAGGTATTGTTTGTAGAATTTTGAGGGAAATAATGAATTTAATCAATTTCAGAATGAGGGTGTACCATAACAAAATGTGGAAAAAGTGAAGTGCTCTGAATACTTTCCGGATACACTGTAGGTCCACAAAATAAAACCCCACATGGATAGGTAGATATGACATCAAGTGTAACAGTCCATAGAGACTAGCGACTATTTATATAAAAACATCATGACACACTGTATATATTACATGATATTACCAATAGAGCATCGGCTTCTTCTCTAAAACTCTTTGATCATGCTCTGCCGATGTGGGTTGTACAGTACTTCCTTCTACAAGACCTGGAACATGGAAATGCATCAGTATTGGGACGTCTCACTTAAAGGGGCAGTGCACGTTCCATTGTGATACTACTGTACATTCATGCAGTCAGTCTTTTTCCACTCGGCTACACTAGAAATAGCGTTGACGGTGGATAACATTTGGCAACATTTGCTGTGTGAGGAGTGGGCTCATACTGTTTGACAAACATTGTGTAAACATGTTGATGCATTACTGGAGGTGTCAAGACCAAGCTTCGAAGGAGGTGTTTTGCCTCAAAGATGCATTGTAAATCCCTAAATCTGTGGTGAAATGTCAACATCATGCAACCTGTAATTGCAAGTCATTATAGAGCCTTTCACTGAGGTACAATAGAGCAACAAATGAAAGCTCTTCACTGTCACATCTCCTTCCTATTCACCAGGGTTACCTGCTGCCACAATCCAGAAAGTGACTTTTATTGTATTCAGTCATAGTAAGACAATCTTTTGTCTTTTTTGACAATAATAATAATAAACCTTTATTTATATAGCACCTTTCATACAAGGAATTTAGCTCAAAGTGCTTTACATCAATAAAAGTCTAATAAAATGGAAGAAATTTGCATCAATAAAAACATTTACATCAATAAAAGATAGAGAAATGTAAAAAAAAAATTAAGCTGGCTTGTAAAACAGTTCCTCCTCTCCGTGATGGTCGGCTTTCATTGATGACATTGATGTTTTGCAACCACAGATACATTTTTAAATATACCACATTTCATTGATTACATTTAAGTTTTTTGTTGTTTTTTGCACAAATTTCAAAAATAAATAAAAATAAAAATGTTTTCATGCAACAGATCCTCATATCCACCTATCCTCATATCCACAGATCCTCATATCCACCTATCCTCATATCCACAGATCCTCATATCCACCTATCCTCATATC
>JACXGM010002765.1:0-45146 GCA_016801145.1 Umbra pygmaea | reverse complement strand
ATCTAGTTACTCATGGTAATAATGTACTTAATGGATCTAGTTACTCATGTTAATAATGTACTTAATGTATCTAGTTACTCACAGTAATTATGTACGTAATGTATCTAGTTACTCATGGTAATAATGTACTTAATGTATCTAGTTACTCATGGTAATTATGTACTTAATGTATCTAGTTACTCATGGTAATTATGTACTTACTGTATCTAGTTACTCATGGTAATTATGTACTTAATGTATCTAGTTACTCATGGTAATTATGTACGTAATGTATCTAGTTACTCATGGTAATAATGTACTTAATGTATCTAGTTACTCATGGTAATTATGTACTTAATGGATCTAGTTACTCATGGTAATAATGTACTTAATGGATCTAGTTACTCATGGTAATAATTTACTTAATGTATCTAGTTACTCATGGTGATAATGTACTTATTGGATCTAGTTACTCATGGTAATAATGTACTTATTGGATCTAGTTACTCATGGTAATAATGGACTTAATGGATCTAGTTACTCATGGTAATAATTTACTTAATGTATCTAGTTACTCATGGTGATAATGTACTTATTGGATCTAGATACTCATGGTAATAATGTACTTATTGGATCTAGATACTCATGGTAATAATGGACTTAATGGATCTAGTTACTCATGGTAATTATATACTTAATGGACCTAGTTACTCATGGTAATTATGTACTTAATGTATCTAGTTACTCATGGTAATAATGTACCTAATGGACCTAGTTACTCATGTTAATAATGTACTTAATGTATCTAGTTACTCATGGTAATAATGGACTTAATGGATCTAGTTACTCATGGTGATAATGTACTTATTGGATCTAGTTACTCATGGTAATAATGTACTTATTGGATCTAGTTACTCATGGTAATAATGTACTTAATGGATCTAGTTACTCATGGTAATAATTTACTTAATGTATCTAGTTACTCATGGTGATAATGTACTTATTGGATCTAGTTACTCATGGTAATAATGCATTTATTGGATCTAGTTACTCATGGTAATAATGGAATTAATGGATCTAGTTACTCATAGTAATAATTTACTTAATGTATCTAGTTACTCATGGTGATAATAAACTTATTGGATCTAGTTACTCATGGTAATAATGTACTTATTGGATCTAGTTACTCATGGTAATAATGTACTTAATGGATCTAATTACTCATGGTAATAATTTACTTAATGTATCTAGTTACTCATGGTGATAATGTACTTATTGGATCTAGTTACTCATGGTAATAATGTACTTATTGGATCTAGTTACTCATGGTAATAATGGACTTAATGTATCAAGTTACTCATGGTAATTATGTACTTAATGTATCTAGTTACTCATGGTAATTATGTACTTACTGTATCTAGTTACTCATGGAATTTATGTACTTAATTTATCTAGTTACTCATGGTAATAATATACTTAATGTATCTAGTTACTCATGGTAATAATGGACTTAATGGGTCTAGTTACTCATGGTAATAATGTACTTAATGTATCTAGTTACTTATGGTAATAATTTACTTAATGTATCTAGTTACTCATGGTGATCATGTACATAATGGATCTAATTACTCATGGTAATAATGTACTTAATGGATCTAGTTACTCATGGTAATGATGTACATAATGGATCTAGTTACTAATGGTAACAAAGTACTTAATGGATCTAGTTGTTAATGGTAATAATGTACTTGATGGATCTAGTTACTCATGGTAATAATGTATATAATGGATCTAGTTACTCATGGTAATAATGTACTTAATGGATCTAGTTACTCATGGAAATAATGTACTTAATGTATCTAGTTATGCATGGTAATAATGTAATTAATGGATGTAGTTACTCATGGTAATAATGTACTTAATGAATCTAGTTACTCATGGTAATAATGTACTTAATAGATCTAGTTACTCATGTTAATAATGTACTTAATGGTTTTAGTTACTCATGGTAATAATGTACTTATTGGATCTAGTTACTCATGGTAATAATGTACCTAATGGATCTAGTTACTCATGATAATAATGTACTTAAGGGATTTAGTTACTCATTGTAATAATGTACTTATTGTATCTAGTTACTCATGGTAATAATGTACTTATTAGATTTAGTTACTCATGGTAATAATGTACATAATGGATCTAGTTACTCATGGTAATAATGTACTTATTGGATTTAGTTACTCATGGTAATAATGTACATAATGGATCTAGTTGTTCATGGTAATAATGCACTTAATGGGTCTAGTTACTCATGGTAGTAATGTACATAATGGATATAGTTACTTGTGGTAATAATGTAGTTAATGGATCTAGTAACTTTTGTTTGCATTTAAAGGACAATTCCGGCACAAAATGAACCTAGGGGTTAATAACACATGGTTAACCAGTCAACCGTTCTCTGGGATATGTTTTCATACTAATCAAATGTTCCCAGTTTTAGTGCGAACTGATAATTACTTTATAACGCTAGTTGTGAGGGCATGGATGAAGTAAAAAGACATCGCTATTTTATACCACTAACAAGGCTCAAAATAGCACCACACTTCCACTGTAGCATAATGAGGGTCCCTACATGCAAACCGAAGCATTGAGAACTTTGTAAGTGTACAGAGAGTTTAGTAAAAAAATAGTTTAGAAGACAGTACTGTTAGCGTATACAGGCGCTATCTTGGGAAAGCAGACTCGACCAGTCGAACAATGAACACCGGGCAACATGACCTGAACATTAAGTGCCTCTTACCTGACCCGGCTTGGCGTCCTCACAGATAGATGCTTCGTAGGGTGTGGCCAGTTCAGGAGGGTTATCATTCACATCCAAGATACGTATGCTGACTGATGAATGGGATATCTGAGAAACATTATCTATGAAGAGAAGAGACATTTATTTACAATGTTCATTTTACTAATGGTAATAATAAGTTGTATGATTTTACTGACATAAGTATTGTGAAATGAACTGGACGTTGCTAGAGTATAGACCTCAATTCTCTACAGTTGCAAGGAACCAAGGACACATTTTTCCTTGCAACTCAAACCAAAACTGACCCTCCTTCTATCTACAGTATATCTTAGAGAGCATAAACATGGCACAATGCAGACTGGTTTCTAAGTGTCCTGAAATTGACTCCTTTACTAGGAAAAGACACAGCTATCAAATAATTAAAATACACAAATACACGTTTAATGATTAGGGTACAACAGGGTCCTGGCGAATTACTGAAACATGAATGAATGCACTTAATAATGTTAACGATTCAAAAACCGAATGGCAGAGTGCTCACTTATTATGTCGGTGAACTCCTTAAGATGCAACAACGAAACGGGGAGACGATTACATAATTAAAGCAATCAAAATCCACTTCAAATTATCCACACAACCCCCTAATAACAAGACTCGGTGGGTTTGACGCACCAACTCCTCGTTTAGATTTCATTCCAATTCCTAATTAGTTGATTATGTTTGACGAGTTTCCATTTGCCTATTTATCATTCACAGTGGGGTTCCCCAAATGTGTCTCCAGTTCACTAAAATGTGTGTCATCATTGCAATCTCATGTGTGATCCATCCATAGTACACTGCTCAGTCTGCACCACGTTCCTGTACAGTAATTACATTCTCACTTTAATGCTGTTTTATACACAGTGGGCATGTTCTGCTGAGATTCCCGACAGTTGTTCTGCCTATGCCATCCTTTACATTTATCAGCTATTCTTAGCCCATATTTGTAGTGATTTCTTGTAGCCATTTATTGCTATAGCACAGGCAAACAGGCATGAAGTTATTCAGTTTTTGTTTAACTGTAGAACGAGTGGCATTAGCGACATTGAACGTGTTGTAATTGTTGGTGCTCGACGTGGTGGTTCCAGCATCTAAACAACAGATGACCTGCTGTGGTTTTCACTAGTCACTAGGAGTTCAGAGAAAGGTGCCATAAACCAAAAATACAAACAATATTATTGAGGACACAACACATCGAAACTTCAGTTTCATGTTGGCAGAAAAAAATCACGCCGAGTTCCACTCCTGTCAGCTAAGAACAGGAAGATGAGGCTACAGTGGGCATCTGATCACCAAAAGTCTACTAGTTAAGATTGGAAAAGGTTCCCTGCCAGATTTTACTGTAAAACACATAAATGTGACAACGCCGTGATAATAGAACAGTAGAGATAGTTGACTAAATTAAGTAAATAAATGCAATGTATTAGTGATAGAGCCAATGAGAATAGTAGATCCACTAACAACATAATCCTCACAGAACTACTGTATTTTAATTGACTGCTGATGTTCATAGTGTTAATAATACACATGGATGAGTCTAATGCTCTGCCTTAATCCAGCAGTTCCCCAGTGCCCCTGCAGTGCAGAGAGGAGAACAGCAATCATTTGAAAACAGGAACATTGGTCACTTTAAAACACGGTGGTGGATCCTCTGTCGTTTTGAGCAGATTGGTTTTATTCGCCTCACTGGTGAGCTGATCTATTCTAAATGTGTCCTGGAGATATATCAGATACATGAAAAAAGTGTATTTCAACTGATTTCTGACATGCTGTACATCTGTTGGCTGCTCAGCAGATGTTAGAAATATTGATAGCAGAGTTCTTATTAAATCCCATTATGCCGTGAGTCTTCAGAGCGTCTAGAAAAGAAGCTAACGACCAATAGCTGAACAGTTCCTTCATGAACTGCTTTTAACCCATGCCCTAGAAATACGAGTATGGTGTACATAGTCCATGAAAAATAGGTTATCTTTGTACAAAAATGAAAAATATGCAGTCTAACATTAATCAAAAACATGATGATCCATAGATGAACCAACCTGATCAGAATTCTGGGAAATGAACATGGCCCCATAAATTTGTGGCAATTTCACAGAATCGCCAAAAATTCCATGATGGGCCCTTGGAAGTGATGCCTATGAAAGTCAATGACAGGCAGCATCCATGGTCCACACACCCAATTGATGCAATTTTATAATTAACCATCAGTAACCCCATGCCTAACCTTAAGCTAACCTTAATCCTAACCTTAACACCAGTAACATCACCTTAACCATTAGTAACCTCATGCCTAACCTAAAACCCAAACCTCCTGTCACTGACTTACATAGGCATCACTTTCAGGGGCCCATCACGGAATGTTCGTCAATTCTGTGAAACTGCCACAGAATTTGAGTTAAGGGGCTTTATAAGGGACGTTGTAAGCAATGCTACTAAAAAAATTCTTACAATTGTGTGTAATTATGTTTCTTCAATAACTAAACTACTGAGATATAGAAAAAACCTTGAGATGACTGTAATGATTCTTTAACATTTTATATTGTATAAAACGTGCTTATTGTAAGCAAAACATTTCAATAGCAAAACTAGAACCAAAATTCAGATTGCTTTCACTGGGTTTAAAAGCATCAATATAGAAAACCTCAAAGGTACATTTTCTCTAAAATATTTTATTTTTTTGTGATTTTTCCCAATTTTTCTCCCCTCCTAAATCCCTTTAATTCTGCCTTGTCGGCAGTTGCCCAACTCCTTCAATGCAAAAAGTCTTAAAAATCTTGTTCCATTGGCAAAAAAGTTTATTTATCTTGTATTCAGGTAAAGAAAGATAACCATCCCTAAAATAAGACACATTTACTTAACAAGCTATATTTGTATTAGATAATAACACTTGATTTTGGTAAATATGCCATGAAAATCTGTGTAATTTGTCTTGTTCCATTGGCAGATTATTTTACTTGAAATATCTTGTATTGATAGATTTTTTACTCTTTGTTTTGTAGTGTAAAATTTTGCAGTATTGGGAAGATTGTTGGATGGTGAATGGTGCGCACATGGCTCATCCAACCACATATTGCCCAGGCGCCGATTCTTTATGAATAACATTCCAGTTGCATTGGGAACCAGTTTGTAATCACAATAAGACAACTCAGGGTTCATAGTATTTACACCACTTCTAAGGGCTGTATCCAGGCACTTTGGATTGGGTCATACATTAGGGCTTAGCTGTGATATATTGGCCATGTATCAACCCCATAACCTATAACGAAATATGCAAATGCCTGACATGATGAATTTGAGACACGTTGACATTGATAATACCATCACCTTCACTCGCAGGCACAACAGGCAGTTAGTAGCTCTAAAGCATATCCGATATAAATTGCATTATTATCAGTATAACCTCTTTTCTGAAATATCCCTCTGCTGAATGTGCACCCTTAATAAAGGAGTCCAACAGACTCACAAAAATAATTTTCATTCCCATTAAAATGGTTGTACCAAAGTCTACAACTGAATTGGGCCATATACACACAGTGTTGTATTAGTTAAAACAAAAGTTTCACTCCCTGGTAAAGTTATATTCTATACATACGGTTGCAACTTTTCAATTCTTTACAGATTGAAAGATATTTCCAAGCGAGGAAGGAGATTTTAGGTCAGGGGAAATGTGAATCCTCCAAGGTAAGTATTTTCTAGGGAGATAAAGAGCATCAAACTAGTCTCATATCTTTTTAGCCTAAGGAAAGAACAGGTATTTCTTTTGTACCAATTTGCCTGTCTAAAAATAACAACTGTTTGCAATTTGATATCACAGGTCTTTGAAATGACATGTTAGTGGTGCCGCCCTAATAGTAATCTGCCCCAGCAGAAGGTCTGTCCGGTGCCCATAAAGAGATGGGAGAAGATGCTAAAGTTTTGACTCTGTAAATCGCCCAATTCTAATTGGCAGACACAATAGTCTTGTCTTCTTGACTCTCTCGCCTGGTAAAATCATAGGATCTGTTGTCTCGACTTCTGGCTGTCTCTATGAGTGTGCCTCATGGTTTGATTCTCAGCCGACATCAAGGATGTTGCTCTAGGTGTGGTTGACTCTCATTCACCTCTACGAAGACGAAACCGTTCTGTAAACATCAGACCCTTCATTGATCTCTGTGTTAACTAATCTCCAAAATAGCTTCAATGAGATCCAGCAATCCTTCCGAGACCTCGAACTGCTCCGAAATTGTGGAAAAACCAAATGCATGCTATTCAGTTGCAAGTAGCCAGCATCTGCCTGCCCAACCAGCATCCACATACTGGATGGCTTGGAGCTAGAGTACATAGATACCAACAAATATCTTGGTGTCTTGGCTTAACTGTTCAGTCTCCTTCCAAACGCACATCAACCGCATCCAATTTAAAATAAAATCCAGACTTCCTGTTTCACAGTAAGGCCTCCTTTACACACTCCACTAAACACCCCCTTGTAAAACTGACCATCCTAATTATCCTTGACTTCAGCAATGTCTTTACCAGCCTCCAAAGCTCTCCTCAGCAAACTGGATGCAGTCCATCACTGTGCCATTCGTTTTGTCACCAAAGGCCCATAGACTGCTCACAACTGCTCTCTTTGACTGCCCCTCACTACGTATTCGTTGCCAAACCCACTGGTTTCCGGGTAATTTATAAGTTCTTGCTATGTAAATCCCCAAATGATCTCAGCTCACTTGTCACCATAGCAACAACCACCTGTAGCCTGCTCTTCAGCAGGTACATCTCACTAGTCACCCCTAAAGTCAACAACTCGTTTGTCAGCCATTACTTTCAGTTCTCTGCTGCCAATGACTGGAATGAACTACAAAAAACCGTGAAGCTAGAAGCTCCCATCTCCGTCGCTAATTTTACACATGAGCTGTCAGAGCTGTTCACTGATCATTGCACGTGTAAATAACCCACCCATAACTACCTCATAAACTAATGTTATTTACTTATTTATTCCCCAGTATCTCTGCTCTGCCCAAATGCTGTATTTCCACATCATCATTTGCACACGCATCACTCAAGTGTAGAATGCTAATGTTGTTACTATTTCGCCACTATGGTCTATTTATTTTACTACCTCTCTAATCAAACCGAATTTGCACACACTCTGTATAGATTTTCTTTTGTGTCTTTGTCCGTTTTGTTTATACCACGTGTAACTATGTGTTGCTATGTGATGCTACCACTCATATGTCCGTCAGCAAAGGAAGGACTAGGAACTCCATGGAGTAGCCCACTTAATGCTGCCTATATGAAGAAGCCGAAAGTACCTTACAAAAATAGCCTACCAGGAAATTGAAGTTCAAGTTTCAAGTCGCTGATTAAACAATGCTAACCAAGTTTCACACTCATATTTACCACATGAAACATGTAATAAACAGAGTTCCCAGGGGAATACGAATCCACACAATTGAGTTGAGTCGCTCTATATCGAATAAGGCTGATAGGATGTAATTGTGATATGGCTTTCTATGACATGGGGTTACTGTATAACTTAAGAGTATAATAACTGAGTTTGTCTTGGTCTTGCTTGTAACTAATTGGGTTCAATCCCCCGGGCAATGTCATGACCAACCACCGGCCTCATTTCATCAAGGAATTATTTTTCACTGCGGATGTAGGAATCTCCGGGTGTTAAGGTCATTAATGGGGTTGGGGCAACAATGAGAGGTCATGATACTGCATTTTCCTGAATTGTCCTTTAACCTCAAGATGGCCTTATTCAATAACACCTCATGCCTCTCCACAATAATTAGCCAAGGAGACATTAAATGAAATTATACAAAGAGTTTACACTGTCCTGGTTGTAGTTCTGCCCAGTACGCTAAAGGCCTAAAGGAGAGACGGGTGATAAGAGACACTTGGATAGAATTCAGCTGTCGACTTTGTCTACGCTTTTGTTTAGCTATTTACAGGATGCAAGGAAGGACTTTATCTGTTAAGTACAGCCCTGTGTTTATGGCTGATACGGAATGAAATAACTGTCTTTGTCCTACCCTTAAATTGTGAATTTACATTAAAATGGGCCTGTGTCACAATGCAGAGAACAGAGGAGAAGAGCACAGAAACAAACAGATTGAGAATTAAGGCTCAGAATTTTCAAACACCGATTGCAATTTGCTCCAACATATTTCATCAAGAAGTTTATTTTCGAATGGTAAACAAGTGCTGTGTTGAAGCGCTAGCCCAGACTACTAAAAATAGGGGTGTGTGAAACGTTTTACACGGAAAGAAAAGAAAAATAAAGACTAGAGAATAAGAACACAGGGTTGTTGTCCTGAAATGGTTTCTTTCATTATATGCAGCCAGGTAGATACAGTACTACAAGCCAGATGCAAAATGCAATCTGTTGTGCTTTCAACACAATCCCAAGATCACTTAATCTGTCCAAGATTGGAAAAGGGACTGTGTGTGCCAACCCCCTCCCTTGCAGTAACCAACTGCCCCCCACAGCAGGTTTACTTCCTGGGGTAGAAGAAGCTTGCCAGTTATTTCACAGTCATTTTATTGCATTCTTCATTTTCTTTGCGAATGAAAAAGTATTGAGCGAAACAAAATAATGTTACATGTGTTGTGTTTTCATTGTGTGTTATGTGACAGCTTGGCGGTGTGCTGTGATATGCGTCTGTCAACTGTGATTGCCTATCAATATCACAGTAATCACATCACGTTGGGCCTCAGGGTACATGAAAAAGCAAAACAAAGCAAGCTTCAGAGTACTGTCACAGCAGTTATTATAACGGCAGGGCTGGGTGTTATAAACAGGTATGACAGATGCCTTTTCCATGCCAATGACAGCATTATGTATTAAGTTCCTGTGTAATGATTATTAACACTTTTGTTATATGTGGACAGTTTATGTGAAACATCCAGGGATTACTTGTTTTAATTGTAGCCATCCACTGTATTTTATAAAAAGGCTAATAACATGTTATTCCTCCATATTCAGGGCACAAAATGAGTCCCTCATGGACTGTCACAGTTGTTTGAGGCTTAAAACAATGTTTTATCTAGAGTGGAAAGTTTAGATTGTAGGCCTACACTGTAAAACAATGACTAGCACTTTTCCTGTTATTTTTACAGACCTTTCCCTATAAGAAATTAATCCTTATAAACACAGTAGATGTCCGTCATAATGAAATATCTGCTCTGTGTGTTAACTGACATTAACTGTGTTTATAAAGTATTATTTGTTATTTTCTTGAAATGAATGGTCATAAAATAATAGAAAAAGTACTGGTAATTTTTTGCCAGTACTTTTGGCGGTTTCTTCTACAGTTTTTTACACTGCGTGATGTAATCTACAGGTCCTTCTCAAAAAATTAGCATATTGTGATTAAGTTCATTATTTTCAATAATGTAATGATAAAAATTAAACTTTCATATATTTTAGATTAATTGCACACCAACTGAAATATTTCAGGTCATTTATTGTTTTAATACTGATGATTTTGGCATGCA
Source organism: Umbra pygmaea (assembly GCA_016801145.1). Lineage (NCBI taxonomy): Eukaryota > Metazoa > Chordata > Actinopteri > Esociformes > Umbridae > Umbra > Umbra pygmaea. The sequence goes on along the minus strand of JACXGM010002765.1, from coordinate 34,846 downwards.
GCTCATGAAAACCCAAAATTCATGTACTCCAGACTTAGTCCACTGCTTCCGCAGGTCATCCAAGGTCTGGAATCGGTCCTTCTCCACAATCTTCCTCATGGTCCGGTCACCTCTTGTCGTTGTGCAGCGTTTTTTGCCACACTTTTTCCTTCCCACAGACTTCCCACTGAGGTGCCTTGATACAGCACTCTGGGAACAGCCTATTTGTTAAGGAATTTCTTTCTGTGTCTTAACCCTCTTGCTTGAGGGTGGCAATGATGGCCTTCTGGACAGCAGTCAGGGCGGCAGTCTTACCCATGATTGCGGTTTTGAGTAATGAAACAGGCTGAGAGTTTTTAAAAGCCTCAGGAATCTTTTGCAGGTGTTTAGAGTTAATTAGTTGATTCAGATGATTAGGTTAATAGCTCGTTTAGAGACCCTTTTCATGATATGCTAATTCATTGAGAATTTTGGGTTTTCATGAAATGTATGCCAAAATCATCAGTATTAAAACAATAAATGACCTGAAATATTTCAGTTGGTGTGCAATGAATCTAAAATATATGAAAGTTTAATTTTGATCATTACATTATTGAAAATAATGAACTTTATCACAATATGCTAATTTTTTGAGAAGGACCTGTATAACCACAATCATCATGATTTTGTTACTATTTTGATTTACTGTTAATTGCGAGCATTTTGAGATTCGGGCAAATTATCAGTACTTTTGACATTTTTTTCACAGACATGTTTAACAGTGTGGACTGCAATACCTGCTTCCACAGCCGTCACAGTGATGTTGTGCCAGCCGGCCGTTTCTCGGTCCAGAATCTTGCCCAGAGTAATAGCTCCAGACACCGGGTCAAGATGGAAGATCTGCTCTGGGTCTGTGATTGGGTCAATAGAGAACCTGGTAGAGGGAGAAAAAAGGGGGAGTACATACATTATTGAACGAGGAATGTTTTTAGTCTGTGACTGCTGTAAGTCTTTAGGTGGCTGTCTAATGGTGTGGCTCTTTGGGATCCAGTGACAGCAGGTTATGGTTCAGATGATGGGAACTGTGAGCCAGATTAAAACGACAGATGAAAATAATTGCATTTAGCCGTGTGTTTTAAAAACCTGTCACTGTGTTCGTAATCCTTACAGGAGCAACGGTATGGCCCCATTCAAGTGTGCATGTTTCAATCCAAGGAAAAAATATAATAAATATTTCATGCTGCACTCCAATGAAAACCAAAATACATATGCACACCCTTCTGGTTGGATAGACATGGGCGGTTCAGGAGAGCAAACCCTGTCCAGTGAGACGCATTTTCTTTATCTTTTTAGCGGGTTTGCGTCGCCATCGGGACTTTAAAGGAGTATTAAGAGGACCATCGGGTTCTTTTACAGTTTTTTTCCCCACAAAAAGCTCATCAAAGGATCACTCGGGTCTTTGTACAAGTCATACGAGATTGCTAAAAAGGCTACAGTGAGATGAGTCTCTTAGGTGGGCAAAGAACTGCATCAGCCGTAGATGATTCTAGACATTTATGTTACATTAGAGCATGGCTGATCTGAATGGCTGCAACTCTGATACTCAACCCACTTTACAATTATGGACCATATTGATCATCAGATAATAAAAGGCTTTTTTCATTCAAGATGTAGGGACAAACGTTGACACCTCATTGTTGATTATGTAAATTACATAAATGTTTGCTTTCAAAAACGTTGCTGAATGTTGAGTGAAAAATGTTGTACACATTACCTGATATTATCTGATACAGAGGCGTCACGCCCATTGAAACTGTGGATATTCCTTTTAATATCTGTATTTGTGGGCACATTTCCGTGTGTTGTGCACACTGTGCCCCTTTTAAAGAAAATTGGTGCATGACACCTCTGATCTGATATATATCACTTGCAGTATATATCTGATATTTGCACACACGTCCTCACCGGAAAACCTGGAGCTGGATTGCAACATTCCAGAATATCTGGACGCACTACTAAGATTACAAAATAGCTTTTGGTAACAGCAATAGCCAAACACTTCATTTTCAAGATGAAGTTATCTGGCCAGCAGATACAGAGGCAAACAAAACAAACACATATTTTCCCGTCCACACGAGGCCAGCTATTGTTTCCAGGGGCAGCGTTCAGTAATCTAGGCCCCTTGCCCTATTGCTATAGTGCCTGCCAGTGGCCGCTACTGTCTAGCAATGTTTGATTGGTGCCGTCCGCAAGGTGGTGGCAGGGGTGTGCGCGGGGAAAGAATGATGGGCCCTTGGGCACCAGGCGCTCGGCTTGGTACTGGCCAATAGAGATGATTAAAGTGGTACCGATGGGCATGGAGTGGTGCCAGGGTCCCCGCCAACCCGTCGGCTCCTGCCTGCCAAGACCCATGTGGCACCGCCACTGTTTTGTACTTTATTACACCTCGAGCACTCTCAGTTCAGCCTCATGCATTTTTAATGGCGGTAATTTGCACAGGCTGTGTGTCGGTGAGCGTGACGCAGTGCCCACCACGCTCGTCTCCTTTTATTCCTCCGCCGAAGACCGATGAGGTTGGGGCACGGGCAAAAAATAATGGAATATGGCTCATAAATAGGGATCTGAGCAATTGTGAAGTTGTATTGAGATACTGACAAACCCCTCTAGCACGGTCATCACTCAGCGCCTTAGCCTGGAGAAACATGGCCCCGACGCCGTAGCAATGGACAGACCAATGTTTTCATGCTTCATATTGTGTTATGGAACTGTATGATGTGTTTATTACCAGAGCATTCACCCTGGGCTCCATTCATGCCTGGCACCAAACAGCGTATTTGTAGAGGAGCTTATCTCAACATGTGCCTTTTCATATCAGATTGCATACAGCACACATCAGCAAAGCTAGTGACAATCTGATAATTAACTGGTCATGAATGCTGTCCTAGAAGCACAGTTATGAGAAATCCTTCATTTATTGTATGACTTCATAGAGAGATATAAGCAGGGCATGAATATATTTATATTTGTTGAAAGTTCTACTTCTTAAAAATACATCATACAAATAAATGTAATTTCTCACCTATATCATTGGCATCTCTGGCATTTACTATAAATCTATTTATACATATACACATGGATATTTAGTTCTTTTAGATGTACAGTCACTTTTTACTGTGGATATATTGATCCATTTAAATTAGGGCTGTCAAAGGTATCCCCATGTCCCTACAAATAAAGTGAACAAGAAGACCAGAGCTGAGTTTTCTGTGTGCTGCTGCTTGAGAAAGAGTGTGGAAGCGAGGCATGATTTTAGCCTATTGCAATGACACACAAGAAATTAAAAAGCAGATTTTTAGCATGGCATATTAGTATTACTTTTTTATACCATTTAAACACATTAAATAAGCAGAATCAATACAAAACATCCATACTGTGTAAATACAGTGTGACCCACCACCTAAATCTAGGTGTTTAAATGAGATGCGTAGTTTTCAGGAAACAAAAAAAACACAACCTATACATTTTGGTCAAAATTGTTTTGTTACAAGTAATCAACTTGTAAACATGTAAACTTTTAGATTAAGAAAAAACTGTGTGCTGAAGATACATTAAATTACCTATATAAAAACAGTGCCCTAATAATATATACATGGTGGGGGTACACGTGGTATAGTCGGCTAAGTTGCAACATTGCAGGATATTCTACGTCATAATTGTCAGTGGTTTTAGCCTGACTATGGCTTCTCTGACTTTGCCTGGACCCCCAGTACTATGCAGTGCAAATTGGCATAGCGCTGCCCGGGATTTGGAAAAGATAAACCGGATTATCCACCTTGCCACATTGCTCTCCAGCAACTCCTTGTGTGCTGATTAGGCACCTGTAAATTCAACTTCGGAAGTAAAAGGTAGTGAGCATAATCATCCCGCGCATAAGCTGACTAAAGGCTTCCATGTTGGAGAAGCTGTGTGAAAAGAATCGGCCGATTCAGCAACATGTGTGTGGAAGGCAGGTTCAATGGTAATTTGACAAGACCAATTGCCAGGGAAGAAAATTGGCTTTGGTGACGACAAACCCAGAAATAGATTGTGGGTCACATATTACATCGCTTCCTAATTAATGTTTGTAGATATACATCTCTTACTACCTTGCCGACACTATGTATTTCCCTGTTACTTAAGTGCCCTACCTTAAGCATTTGGAACCCCATTCACTAAATTTGGGAATGAGTTAATAAGACACAAGTACAATATTTGGTCAAAATTTTGTATCTTTCAAAGACGGCTAATCAACGTGTGCTACTATGCAGGCCCCCACTCGAGCCCTACTTCAAATGCCTGCACTACCATCTTCTCTCCGGAATGAATGGCTAAATATCATACCATCGTCTAATATAGCAGTGATTCAAGTTGATGCCTTGATCAAGTGCACAGTGGTAGGAGATGTTAGAATAATGGGATCAGAAACCAGCTACCTTCTATTTAGAGTTACATAGACTAAAATTAGATGATGACAGTTAATGTGGATGTTTGAGGGCTGACAGCTAATGAACTTGTATAATTCCTACTTAGGCATTGTCCATAGTTTACAATCGTCTTTTTAACATAGTGCAAACTGAAAATTGTTTATTTAGTGCCATATTTGTACATATACTAAATTGTGATTAATCGGGATTAAGTTCAGGATATAATAGGATTTATTTTTATCAATTATGTAAATTGATTGACAGTACTCATTTGAAAACAGATTGATGTTCTTCACTAGAAATTAGCTAATTCTAGCATCTCTTATTTATAACATCACCAATATGTCAATTACTGAAGATACTGTATATTGATAGTTATAGCTACATGTACATAAAAAAGCTGTTCTTACATAATGCCCCTTTAAATGTAGTTTATCACAGTAAGTGCGCTGCCCCATACCTGACAGGTGCATTCTCCATATCTGGGTCCTTGGCGGTCACCATGCCTATGAGGACCCCCAGCTTGGCATCCTCCTGGACCTCCATGGTGGCCCCCTCGGTGGGGTGAAAGATTGGGGGCTCATCCGTGTCTATTACACTGACCCGCACAATGGTCTGGTCCCGGAAGGAGCCAAGCTCCACAAAGCGGGGATCCACATGCTTGTTCACAGCCTCCACCACCACGTTGTGTGTGCGCTTGCTCTCAAAGTCCAGCGGCTGAACAAAACACAGATGGATTAAAGCTGAACACTGATATGGCCTATTATCACTGCTCAATGGTATATTGGCAAATAATTAAATTTAGTGAAAATATATGAAGAAAAAAAATATTCTTTCAAAGCATTTTATTTTCCTGTGTAAGAGAAAATAGAACAAGTTATATCTTATTTGCTATTGTACCTTTTAACCTAGATCTAGTGTATATATATATATATACTCACACAAAAATAAAATGTCAAAAATCACAATTTTGTGGTTTGCATAAATCTGATCTTCAATCAGTGTTTAGGGGTAACCTATTTTAAAACAACATTGTGTAAAAGTAACACAGTGTAGATTCAGGCATGGCGTAGTGGGCTAAGTTGCTGGCTGGCAGGACAAGCTACATAATGGAAGTCAGTGGTTCGAGCCTGATTATGGGTTTTCCGGCTTTGCCCAGACCCTCCAGCACAAGGCAGCACAAATTGGCATAGCGCTGCCCGGGATTTGGGGTAGATAAGTCTGGTTATCTACATTGCCATGTCGCTCTCCAGCAACTGTGTGCAGATCGGGTGCCTGTAAATTCAATCATGGAAGTATAGTTAGTGAGTGTCAATCATCTCAGGCATAATCTGACTAAAGGCTTCAGTGTTGGATAAGTGGTGCGAAAAGAATCGCTGGCTTGGTGACATGTGGTTGGATGAATCATGTGAGCGCCTTCAACATCTGTTGAGGAGGGGTTGCGGAGCTAGCGATGTGGCAGGGTTAGACAAGACGGATTGGGACGAAAACAGAATAAAAAAATTAAATGAATGGATGTTGTCAAGTGATTGACGGCATTGTAAATATATCTTTTACAGGATTTTCCTCAGCCGTTAGATACAAACCTAAATACTAACCTTCTTGATGGTGATGATGGCCTCCTGGGTGTTGCTGTCAGTGGTGACTTTGAAGAGCTCTCCACCCTCCTCGTCTGTGATCAAGTAGCTCATGTCCGTGTTCTCCCCCATGTCTGCATCTGTGGCCATTACCCTGCCCACCGGTGTCCCCACCGCTGCACCTTCAGACACCGAAAACTGGTACATTTCTAAAGTAGCGGAGAATGAGAGGGTAGAGTGAGGTTGAGCAGGAGAAGCAAGATGAGGTGAATGAAGAGGAAATGTAGGAGTAGAAGGAGGAGGTGAAGGAGGAGGTGAAGGAGAGAAGGAAGAGGTGAATGAAAAGGAGAAGTAGGAAGTGGAGGAGGCGGTGAATGAAAAGGAGAAGTAGGAGGTGAAAGAGAGAAGGAGGTGAATGAAAAAGAGAAGTAGGAGGTGAAGGAGGAGGTGAATGAAAAGGAGAAGTAGGAAGTGGAGGAGGAGGTGAATGAAAAGGAGAAGTAGGAGGTGAAAGAGAGAAGGAGGTGAATGAAAAAGAGAAGTAGGAGGTGAAGGAGGAGGTGAATGAATAGGAGAAGTAGGAAGTGGAGGAGGAGGTGAATGAAAAGGAGAAGTAGGAGGTGAAAGAGGAGGTGAAGGTGAGAAGGAGGAGGAGGTGAATGAAAAAGAGAAGTAGGAGGTGAGGAGGAGGTGAATGAGGAGGAGAATGAAGATACCATTGACAAGAACATTCAGAAAATAAAGAATTCTTTATTCTCTATTGAAAACAACATAGTTAATCATCCACACAGGTCAATCATCCCACACAGACGTAATCTCTGCCCCAACGTCTGACCCAACATCTGCCCCTTTAATGGCATGCATGATTCCTTGGCAGTAATGCTCTGGGTCTTTGCATCAGTTGGGCTGAGGCATTATGCTAACAATGTCTGTTAAAAATGCTGACCTTCAGGTGATAATTATCAGGGCATGTGGTCACTGTCACTTCACATGGAAGGTGTTAAGCTAACTATTTCTAACTTTCATTTACACTTTAGTTTAGATCACAGCACATTTTTAAATTTTGTTTCATGGAGTAAAATGTGTATAAACATATAGCTCTGGAAATAAATTAGAGACCATTGCAAAAATAACAAGCGTCTCTGCTTTTACTATTGATAGGTATGTGTTTGGGTACATTTGACATTTTATTTTATTCCAGAAACTACTTTCAACATTTCTTCCAAATTCCAAATAAAAATATTTTAATTCACAGCATTTATTTGCAGAAAATGACATATTATATGAAATATGTTCATATAAATTTTTTAAGCAACACAATGCTGATATGTGAACTTACTGTAGGAAGTTTATACAGAGTTCAGGAATGAATATTTGGTGGAATAATAATAACAGTATTGTAAAATATGCATCTTGGCGTGCTCTTCACCAGAGTTTCACATTTATGTTGGGTGACTTTATGCCTGGCGCAAAAGTTCATAGAGCTCGGCTTTGGTTGATGACTTGTGACCATTCATCTCGATCACACTGCAGAAGATTTCACTGGGGTTGATTTAGGAAACAATTGCATTGGTCTTCCATTTTTTTCCAGAGCCTTATTTAAATACAGTATTTAATTTAAATTATTATTATTTAATTTTCTTCAATCTATAAAAAGGGTGTGAATTAGGTGTTGGAATTAATTTGTTCTGAAAATTAAGAAAAAAATAAAATCTAGTAATTAAACAAAATGACTAATTAGATCAGTAACTTTCCATTAAATAGCAGAAGTAGCTGATTATAACGTGTTTAAATTACAGCTCTATTAAACACTGGACACCAAAGAAATCTATCAACAGCTGTCCTCATAAAGAACCCGTTTATGGTTCAGTGAAAAACCATTTTTGGTTGCATATGGAACCCTTTCCACCAATGATTCTACATAGAACCCAAAAGGGTTCTCCTTTCAACCAGAATTGTGAAACTCTCAAGCATTCTCAAATAATTAAGTTAAAAAATGTTATTTTTTTCTAATTGTGTGTTCAAATGCTAACCATACTAGCGATCATTTGGATTAGCCTTCCATTGCAGAATCATTTTTGGAAATGGTATTTTTATACAGAGTTAAGGACAAATATGAGAAATGTGTCTAGATTCATAAATCCTTCTAAATCACAGTTGGGCTACCTGTGTGGAGCTCACAGCTTGCTCACTCAGGTAAAGTGAAGCGGAGCTCAGTGGGGTATCACAGGTCAAACAGCCCTCTCCACCCACACACTTACCAATGCACTTGATAGAATGCTTTAGAGTAATAGAAACCATAGAAAAAGTAACATCCTATGACAGAACACATTTTGGAAGCCATATTGATTGTGGCATATACATTTTATGCTATACAGTTTCACAATCTACCTTTTCTGACATCTCTGCGAATACACAAGGAAACTTCAGCCCCCCTGGGATCAACACAGATCCATGCAGTATAGCGAGTGCCAGCCCTGCTAACGAGGGAACTCCTCATTTATCATTCAAAACACAAAGACGTCCCAGAGATGATGATAACACAACATTACCTTTACTGATGGGTAAAAAAGATTGACCACTCAGCAAATGATGCTCAAGTATCAACCAGGAAAATGTGCTGTTTTCTGTTTTCCCATGTTCCAAAACATGGAACTCAATATGCAATATACACTCTGCGGCCACTTCATTACTAAATACTGTTCAACTGCACGTTGGCACAAATATCTAACCAGCCAATCACGTGGCAGCAAATCAATGCTTTTAGGCATGTAGACATGGTCAAGAGGATCTGCTGAAGTTCAAACCAAACGTCAGACTGGTTGACATTAACTTTAAGTCTGTTATTTTACTTATCCAATAGCAAAAGTCAAATGCTATGTAAGTGTAAAGATAACACCAGCTACCTGAATAATTGTGAGTGATGTGAACTCCTGCCTTCCGCGTCCTAACACCTGACTACACCGCAGCCTTGTTATATGGTCAAAATAACAAAAAAGATGCAGTGTTGTCAGACTTGAATAATGCAAAGTAAATATTTTAATATAAATTTTTTAAACAATACAATAATATTGTGTGAACTTAAGAAGAGTTCGGAAATTAATATTTGGTGGAAAAATAATAAACATATTATAATAATATTTGACTTTCATGCATATTGGCGTGCTCTTCACCAGAGTTTCACATTTATGTCGGGACTTTATACCACTCCTGACGCAATAGTTCATAGAGCTCGGCTTTGGTTGATGACTTGTGACCATCCATCTCGATACATTAACTCTGTATTAACTTTAAGTCTGTTTTTTTACTTATCCAATAGCCAAAACCACTTGTCTGAAGCAGACGTTCTAATTATTGTGATTAACATTCCTGTCTAAAATTCTGGGAAACAATACATATCTCCCTCTGTGCCACATAGAACACAGTCTATTTTATTTTGTATTCATTGAGTTATTTTTGTGATGTCCTTTATTCCCTGGATGTTGGCATTGGTGCCATCTACAAAAAATAGCCATCTCAATTACTCTTAAAAGCACCAATTCAATTCAATGTGAAGTGCCATCACATTTACAACATGGCCTAAAATTATCATATGGTCACATTTGCAGGTAGATAATAAATCTACCAGTCATTCAGATTACTTAGCCTATATTTTCGGCAAAAATAATGTATGTTTTCCCAGTTAGAAATATCATGGTATACTGCTGCATTTTTTTTACTTTTGTGATAGAGACAAGATGTGACACAAGTTTTAGCTACCGCTTTTAGGTTACCATGGTACATACGTTTCATCTCCTCTATTACTGACACTCACTCATTCCATTTTGGCCACTGACATTGCGCTGACATTGAACTGACATTGCGCTGACATTGAACTGACATTGCACTGACATTGCACTGACATTGCACTGACATTGCGCTGACATTGAACTGACATTGCACTGACATTGCGCGCAGTTGAATGTAACACACAATTGTTTTGTCAAACTATGAAACATCAGAAATACTTTGACTATTGCTATGGTAGGCTATGTGTATGCAATCGATCATAAGCTTTATATGTTATTATGTTAGTCTACATTCTACTTGTCCAACATTATTTTAATTTGTACTAGTCCCTGACAAGGGGACAAGTGTTAATGTCGAGCCCTGGAAGGGGAAGGATGGTGATTGACGTGACTTGGATCTAGTGCCAGACAGACTGGTTTGAGTATTTCCAAAAGTGCTGGGATTTTCCTGCACAACCAAACTCAGGTTTCCAGAGAATGGTCCGAAAATAATAAAATGTCCAATAAGCAGCAGTTCTCTCTGCAAAAATGCATTGATGATAGCAGAGGTTAGTAGAAAAGAATGGCCTGACTGATTCAATCTGATAGAAAGGCAACAGTTACTAAAAAACTTTTTTACAACCAAGGTATGCAGAAGATCACATAGAACATGAGGCAGATGGGTTACAGCAAGCATAGACCACACTGGGTGCCACTCCTGTCAGCTAAGAACAGGAAACTGAGGCTACAATTCATATGGGTCCACCACAATTGGATAACAGAATATTAGAAAAATGTTGTCAGAAAAATGAAAAATGAATGAATCTCAATTTTCGCTGTGACATTCAGATGGTAGAGTCAGAATTGGACGTAAACAACATGAAAGCATGGATCCATTCTTCCTTGTATCAATGGATCAGGCTGGATGTGGTAATGTAATAGTGTAGGGGATATTTTCTTGGCACACTTTGGGCCCCTTAGTACCAATTGAACACCATTTGTATGCCACAGCCTACGTGAAAATTGTTGCTTACCATGTCCATCACCTTTATGACCACAGTGTACCCATCGTCTAATGGCTACTTCTAGCAGAATAACGTGTCATGTCACAAAGCTCACATCATCTCAAACTGGTTTCTCGAACATGACAACGAGTTCACTGTACTCGAATGGCCTCCACAGTCACTGGATCTCAATCCAGTCGAGCACCTTTGGGATGAGGTTGAACAGGAGACAAATCTGCAGCAACTGTGTGATGCAATAATTTCAATACCAAAATCTCTTCAGAATTTTTCAAGCACCTTACTGAATCTATGTCACAAAAAATCTCTAATCCAGATCAATTTACAGTAAGTACAGGGACATCTCCTTGTGGAACTGCTCAAGGACACAACACCATTTGGCCCACTTGGGAATTAAACAAGTAACCTTCTAAACCATCTGATGCCCATCAAGCCATTGAACAAAATAGAAACAACATAATTGGTATGTTTTTTCTTAAATAATGTATGCCTATTTGTCCTGCCCTCCCAATTTTTGTGATGTCCGAATCCAGATGTTAGTCCTGTCTCATCGGCAGCTCCACAGCAGGAAGTGCATTGGTCAATCAACACCTGCTTCCTCCAACCATGTCTCACCAAGCTGGTCTGACTCTTATTACACCCTTCACTTAACCCGTAAGCCTGTAGCTGATACACGCGTGCTGAGGCTAGACATTTATCAACTCTACAATCATGATTGAGTTCACAGGTACCCGACCTGCACAATGACTCACCCACCCTACTTAAATTCAGTCTGTTTCATTTATTTCTTACTAAATGTACTAGAGTATTGTAAAAGAGACACAAATATCTACTAATTTAGTTTAACAACATGTTTGTTATTGTCTTAGATTGAATTAAAATGTATAATGAGTTAATGAATATAATAAACGGGTAAATTATTTAAAAAAAATATGCTCCAAATAAGGTTTTGACCTTTATCTACAGGTGCTTAAAAAAGAACGATTGTTGCCAGAATTAATAAATACTGTATCTCTGAATAAAATTAAACAATCAATAAACAATAATAGTAATAATAATAAATGCTAACGAAAAACAATAGGCTTTCAACATTACTGCTGAAAACCTAATGATACTTTTGTATTGTTACTCCTTGATTTTGTTTCCTGTCATACTTTATGCAGACCTATGGAAATCCAGAAGTCGGCGTTCAGATGATTGGCTACCGCTCCTAAGATGAGGATTTGACCTGCGTATAGCCATGAGTAAAATTATCTCCTCGGAGTGCTTCTGGACGGCACATTTGTGCTGATACCTTTATTATTAAAGGGTGTAAGTGCCCCGCAAGCATATAGCATCTCGTTCCGCCTACTGATACGACAGTGACTCACTCTGGGAGAAGCGTGGTGGGTTGTCATTAACGTCTGTGATCACTATTGTCACTGTGGTGGAGCCAGAAAGACCGCCCATTTGGCCCGCCATGTCCGTTGCCTTGACAACCAGCTCGTACCGATCCTGCGTCTCCCGGTCGAGATCTGCCACGGCTGTCCGAATCAGCCCTGCAAAAAAAAAAAACTAAAATAAACAAATATATATACAGAGAGAGTTAGAGGATGGTGGAATCGAGAGAGGGAGGAAGAAAGAGAGCGAGGGAGAGATGTGTTAAGAGATGAGTCGTAAAGACGGGAGAGAGACGGACAGATTGATGGACAGACAGATGCACAGTGGAGAAGGTCACGTTAGCATTTAGCTCTTATGTGTTGTTGCTTACTACATCTTTTCCGGTCACCATTATTAACTTAATTCAAGCACATTTTCTGAGGAGTAACCAGAAAGCATTCTCCCTCTCAGCTTATCATGGTACAGTGTCACATCTGACGATACATGCTCATGTTGTTGTGGCCAAAATGTATTAATAATGTACAGGGGCCAAAATGGAGGCACACAGCTTTAAGGAATGAGGCTTATGGAAACTGTGCTGGCAAGAAGGCCTGTGTACATATTTTGCTGGCAGTCAGGGCGGATTTATGTTTATATTTTAGGCATTTAGCAGACATCTCACCCAGAGCGACTTACCGGAGCAATTAGAGTTAAATGCCTTGTTCAAAGGCACAATGACAGATTTCCCCCAGTTTTGTTTTTATATATATAAAATAAATGTCAACACTTTTCTTAATCCTGTAGGCATTTTTATTATGACACTTTAACAATGCACTTGAAATATTTCAAAAGAGACTTACTGCAGTGTTTAGCCAGGTTTATTTTTCTACTGAAGTAACTACAGTTGAAAGTGCATTGGTCTAGGTACAAGTAGAGTTGGCAACCTTTCATTTTAAACCAATAACAGTAAATACACCTTTTTCACTGAAAATACTTGAATCGGCACAGTTGTCTGTTGACTTCACTACCTTACAGCAGTCATTTAGGCCGGATGTTAAATCAGAGTCATTTCAGCCAGGTGTTGAATCAGATTCATTTCGGCCAGGTTTTGAATCAGAGTCATTTCAGCCAGGTGTTGAATCAGATACATTTCGGCCAGGTTTTGAATCAGAGTCAGTTCATCCAGGTGTTGAATCAGAGTAATTTCAGCCAGGTGTTGAATCAGAGTAATTTCATACAGGTGTTGAATCACAGTCGTTTTGACAAGGTGTTGAATCAGATTAATTTCTGCCAGGTGTTGAAACAGAGTCATTTCAGCCAGGTGTTGAATCAGAGTCATTTTAGCCATGTGTTGAATCAGAGTCATTTTGACAAGGTGTTGAATCAGATTCATTTCGGCCAGGTGTTGAATCAGAGTCATTTTGGCAAGGTGTTGAATTGAGGTAATGTCAGCGCATCTCCATCTCATCAACAGTAATGTCAGTTAAAAGCATTTACATTTAGGCTTGTAGACAAACCTAATTACAACCAGCTGTGTTGAAGGGCTTGAACAAATATTTGGATGATGCTATTGGCCTGTACATTGATGTCAGACCACCAATGAACATGGAGGACATTCTACAACCGTCAGAGGGTTAGAACAAATGCCAGCTCAGTGTTGCAGTATACAATTAAACGGTTAACCTCTTTAAAGCTACACAAGGTATTAAAAAAGAAATACAATTAAAAAGAGCAACGCAAGTGTTGATTTTCTTTTTCTTTCCAGTGCAACTTCCACCCTTTTACATTTTCACCCCGATCCAAGACTCACAATGAAACAGTAAACGAGACAATAATATAAAGAGCCTACTCTCTAGCCCAATACTGGAAGCTGTGCGCCATGGAGTAATATAATTATATTCCCTGGTGGGACAGCCGCATCAAATCCCATCGTTTCACTGCCCGAGTTGATGGCATTTCTCCAGTGCCTGGGATTGTCCTATCGTCTGCTTAGTCACACAACTTAGACATTATCCACACAGATACTGCTGCAGGCCATATTAGTGTGTCGCTATTCAATTGTGAGATATTGAGGCTAATTACTGCTGTAGTGATGCACTGGGGTACATCAGAAATGCACCTTTTTGAATTTGATTTTTCTTACAAAGCTCTCCTTCAACTCAATCAGAAAATTCTTCAGTGGTAACATTTGTAACTTGTTTGAAATGGATCTGATTTGTAAAGTACTGTATGTTGTCAATGACTAACAGAGTCCTGTGTTTTTGGCTCAAAGTCATTTCAGATAAATGCATAAGCGTTTTCATGGCAGGATAATGAGAGCTGAACTTCAAGAAGTTATATCTCTTTCCTGGAAACTTGCAAAACATAATTTAATCCTTGGATTTTTTCCTGAGATGAAGCACACTTGGAACTTAAATACTAAATACCACACTAAAGTTCAAATACATTGAAATGATATACCGTTTCTCAAAAACTGGTAATTCAAAAACGTATAGACATAGGCCATTCATTACATTCTGGCAAGGAATCCAGAATAGATGATGGTGAAGCATTAACACCTTTGAGTGACTGCGGGGACAGTAATTAGTAGAGATTCACAGCTGTACCGATGTCTTCATCACCTCTTCCACCTGCACCTATTTGAAAAGTTCATGTACATAAAAAAGAAGGGGGAGTCGGACGTTGGTACGCTCCGTGAGTCTCCAGGCCAATGCCGACAAGGCAGGGCCATTTATCATCTAGGCACCGGGGCTAACCGAATCAAAGTGGGGAGACCAAAAAGGAATCATTAAAAGTTTAGTGGTGTTCTCAGGGGAACATTTGCAGCAACACAAACGTCAGGATGTGCCTGGGAGAGGAGGGGTCATACCCACGTACAGGTCCTCAGACCAGGAGGGAATTCACACAAACTATGCATACTAGGAGGGAGACTTAAATGGTACTATACTGTAACATTTTAGGGGCTTAATGGTAACTAACCTTATCAACTTCAATATGCTTTATTTTGTTATACAGCTGGGGAAATACTGTATGAGCATAATATTAGGTATGAAACGAAACATTTATCAACTCTATTTCTATGGATATAACACTGGAATGCTGCTATATTTATTTTACTTAAAAATAAAACAGAACAATTATAACACTACAAGTAACACTTGAAGGGTGTAGATATTAACAAAGTTCATACTCAGTTTAAAAAAATATGTAACTACAGTATATGCTAAACTACAGAAGCTTCTAATACTGTCTTGATCTTACCGGTCTGGTTGTCCACTGTAAAGAATGTCTCCCCATCCAAGACGCTGTACACAACTCTGGCACTGCTCCCATATGTGGGGTCATCTGCGTCTGATGCAGTGACCTTCATCACGGATGTTCCTGTGGGAGGATTGCGTGTCAAAATAGCAGCAAAACACACGGTTTGGTGACCTCTAGGCGTGGCCACTCAAACCAGCAGATATTGAATCTAACAGTGCAGAAGCAAGAGAGCTATTTCAATCCCTTAGACATTGTTTGTTCCTGAATATATTATGCATTATTTCACAACACCTCTCCTAAACAACCTCTCTTTATTGACCAAAGTTTGTCAGAAATGAAAGAAAAATATTGAACAACAACCAATTAAAGACTTTTATGGAGTGAAACACCTCTAAAACTGTGACTTAAACTAATTTAATCTGTTTCATAAAAGCATAAATTTCACTATGAACCAAGTCAATTGTGTGTAGCCACCAGCCTCTGGCACTGCAACGCAACTCCCGTATTGACCTATAGTCACACATTTGAAAAAAAAACAAAGTAAATCCATAAAGCTTAATGGGCTACATTCATGGAGAAGAGGAAAATACATGTTAGCGTTTTCTCTGTGGAGAAACAGCTAGTTTTGGGTGACTGGATGGTGCTGTCTTTGGCCCCCTCAAGGACGGAGAGTGCAGACTCCACCCCTGACCCAGCTGTAGGTAATTACTGACAGCCGGTGATGTCCACTAAAGGTCACCACTGTAGCCTTTACCAGAGCCCTGTCATGCTACAGTCCAGCCGCATAATGGCCATATGCTAATGACGCTAATTAGCAGGAGGTGCCAGTGCTCTGTTTGTTTCCTGTCAAGAGCGTTGCTCCCAAGGGTGTTGCAACGAAGAAGGATAGTGGATTATCATTAAAAGCCACCCAGATCCGTATCTGTCGGCACCTTTATTGGATTCTTCAAAAGACCCAGAATATTTCTTCACGCCGGCTTGCGCTATTAGCGAAGACAGTTGAATGGAATGTTGTCTGCGATGGTACAGAACTAAACCGGAAGGAGTTCTGCAGTGTTCTCAAGATATCAGCTAGCATCTCATTGCTGCACTGCTAAATCCTCATCAGTGTAGCCCTTCAAGTTTACCTAATTCCAGGTTTATGCGACTCATACTTCACCTTAAATCAGACGATTCAAAGGCTGGATCAAAGAAGATGCTGTTTGAATCGGGTCTTTAAGCTTGTTCTGCATAATACCATCATTAACACTCTTAAGATGCAGACGTAGACATGCTGCCTATGTTCAAACATCAGGATCTTTGTCATTATCTGCCTGGGATCAGTTTGAAACTGACCTTATTGTGTTAGAAACAAAATAAAATACCACAGATAACAGTTTTTTTTACATTGCTGGATATAGTGTTTGTTCATGTCTGCATACCTGGTTGTGAGTCTGAGGATGGAAGCTATTTCCTTTTATGGGATTGCTTTCTAATCCTAATTTTCCTCAGGTAATAATCAATGTGACGTTCAGCAATTTCAGGGCAGCCTCTGGTAGGAGGCAGGGAGTAGAACTATATAAATGCAAATGTTACGTTATTGTGTTTATATTAAAACAAGGAAGTTGGACTCAAAGTCTGTCCTTATTAATGCCTTGTCGGCCTCAGCGTTCACAAGCAGAAGGAGTCATTAGCCGTCCTCTGGATTCTTTGTCTTAAGTAGATTCTGGCTTGTGAAAGCCTCCGGTGTATTTCAATATAAGTTATTGACTAACCCAATAGGGAGACGCAACAAAATATTATATTAATGAGAAAAGCATTTTAATGAAGAAACAGCCAGCTATTCCTTATCTAACAATTTGTTTTTCACTCTGTAAATAAATCCTGAAGAGTAGAATTGCACTGGGATGAGTCTACAGAGGCTACTTGAGCAAATGCTTTTTTCCTTTTGTAGTAGTAATTGTATAGATGCACTTGCTGCACATATATTTTAAACAAACATTGTTTCCTGCGTGTTTGTGGGTCCAGTCCCTCTGCAGTCAAGCTTAATATTGAATGTTTTCAAACTATAGCTGCTGCACATTTGTATAGATCTGTTTTTAGCATGTTCCGGCCATTAATGTTGCATATAAAAACTAAGCTCGACCAGAATGGAAGCAATTCTGAAGGCTACAGTTGCATCCAAAATTGCATCCTATACCCTACGCTTGCACTACCTTTTTCAACTTCATAGTCTACCAGTTTGAAAGAACCCAAAAGGGTTCAGTATTTCTCAAACAGGGTTCCATATGGAACACACTCTGTATCTGTCTACTTTCCATGCAGATACATCACTATTCATGCTCAGCAACAATTAAATTAGCTTTTAGATACAGACAGACTTCATATCCCTGCTTCTCTTCATATTAGAGATTCTGAGGCAAATACAAATAATCAAGTGATGCCATGTTCCAATGAAAAACAAAAACATGGTGAGTATGAGTGGGAGTCAGTATGGTGAGTATGAGTCAGTATGGTGAGTATGAGTCAGTATGGTGAGTATGAGTCAGTATGGTGAGTATGAGTCAGTATGGTGAGCAGTGGTGGGCCGTCAGGGCCTGCAAGGCCTTCTCTGCAGGCCCAAAGATAATCAGAATCAGAAATGTATTTTTGTACTTCTTTAAAATATTTTTTCGTTAACACTATATATATTATACAAAGTTCATTTCAATTAGTCTATGGTAATTTCATTGCTACAGTACGCTCTGTTCAGTTGCCTTGCTTTTAGCGCAGCTCATATAAATGAAAGCTTTTATCCAATAAGATTTTTTCATCTGTGTTGTCTCAGGGAAGACTGGGGTATTCAGAATTCAGAGTGAATACCGTCTGTTGTTGAAGCCTATCAGGACCATGTTGTTGATTGTCATATTTTTTAACCAATCAGATTTCAACTTTTCAACTTTTTTTTAGACAGATTTTGACTTTTTGGGTGTTCTTTGACCAAGTAAAGCGTTTCTGCAAGCCTAGCCTTACGTCAGCATCGTTTCTGTTGCTGATAGGATCATAGGAGTGGCAGTTCAATAATGCACAACGCGCATACACATCTGCACAAATGTAGCAGTCCTTTATTATAGCAATACGTAATTAGAAGGAAAAATATTACCACACGAGGAACTCGATGTGGTGTCCAAAGATGTGTAAAAATAGGTATACATCTAGTGTACACATTTACTTAAATTATTCAGAATGAATTATTTGCACAGATATACATCAACCTCAAGGGAACCCATTCAATCAACATACAAGTCATTTGCAATGCTAATAGTAAAATCACCCATGTCTTTTGCGAATTACTCTGGCCCAAGCCATGACTCATTTATGGCAACTTTGCCATGAGGAATCCCCCCTTGGATGGGTGGCTGTGAAGGGGACAACGGCTATCCGTTAAAGACATGGTTAATGCTAACACAATTTATGATGCCAGCAAGTGCTTGAAATGCTGTTTAATCAAAAACACACACAAACACGCAGTGTAGCCTAATTGAACGAACATTCGGCACACTGAAAATGTTCGTCAGGTGTTTGGATAGAACAGGTACACTACTCAAGTCGCAGTATTCTTTGTGGCTTGTTGTGTTTTACGCAACATTTCCATGAATCATGGATGTGTTGATGACATAAATGAGAAAATATAACAGGACTTAAGGAGACGTGATTTTGAAATGCATGTGCCGTTGCCACAACCCAAATGCCCAGAAATGTAGAACGGGAGAGGAGAGCTTATTTAACAGAAGGGTGAGGTAAGCAAAGTTATCTCAGTCTAATGTTAGACTACATTGTAAAAATATTACCATATATTCATTACCTCGTGATTCAGTGAGAGTGAGTCCAAAACATCGGAAAGTATGTCTTGTGATATTTCTTTATTTACATTTTGTAAAAAGAAAAATCAATAGCAATCCGCCGTTATAATAGCAATCTGCCATGGAACAAGCGCTCCTGCTCTTAAAGGGAATGTGAGATGACGCTCAGATTGGTTTATTGCACGTTACGCCCAAACCACTCCTATGACTAATGAAGCTACTTCAGACCTACCCATTTTAGATTTGCGTCAAGCGCAAGAGTCATTTATCCCGCCGGTAAAATAGCAACAGCGCCCGGGACCCTCCCACAATGTCACTTGCGTTTCGTGTTTGATACTTGCTTTTCAGATCGTTAAAATAGGGCCCATATAGTTGTTACTTATCTTCCCTTTCTTAGGAATTCAAGTAACATATTAACAGGACTAGAGGATACAATGATACAAGAAAATAAGCTATTATGATCAGATGCCAGAACAGAGCTTTACTAAGCAGTCAAGACCTTGACTATCTTGAGACCTGCATGCTAGCTAGCAGATGTAGTGCAGTATTTGCTTTAGCTAGCAGTCAAAAGCAATTATGCTTTATAACAAAAAGTTATCTCTGAGTCTTGCAGTTCATCTGGATCAATGCAAGATTATACTTTGGGTTCTGCTTGAGGTAACGCATCAACGGACACAAAACACACAAAACAGCTTTTGTTGTGATCTGTGCGTCAGTGTGAATAAAACAAAAGGGAGAAAAACAGCGGACACTGGAATGTTGCTAGGGAAATTACTCATGATACATTGCAACGTCCTTACAGAAATAAACTAAAACCATTCCTATTACCCTGCTAACTGCTTTCCATAGACCCTTCTCAGTGGAAACAACAGAGGTAAACTACAAGTGACTAGGTGTGTCATCAAAGATACATTATAGAAGCTCTACATCATTTCGGTCACAAAAAAACCCACCAAAATGTCTCCTCTCAGCTTTCAATCTGGCAGTCTTCTCAGTAAAAAAACTTGAGGTTGTGAACTGCATATTTCACAAATACTTGGCAAAGGCTTCCAATAAGCACAGTGGACAACAATGCAAAATGTATTGTTTTGGTTCATTTGTTGTACATACACAGATGGACAAGGAGCTGTCTACTCCACTGGATGACAAAACTCAGAAGCCTCAGATCGTCATTTCGACTCCCCATGGGGAGAAAAGCTCCTGCGGCCAGGCAGTAGAAGCCTATGCTGCGACATGCAACTGAGTTGACATTCTGGCAACACATAATCTGTTTTCTGTTCCAAATGAGAATTTTTCAGGCTTCACACTTTGCCAAACTCTTGCAAATCTGCATTGTTTAGACAGTGTTCAATGCTGAGTTGTTGTACATAAACATGGTAAACCACACCTTAATTAGCCAACAGGAGTTAGCTAGCTGGTGCCTGGCTTTGCACACTTCCTTCACTTAGGCTATGCCCACTCTTCTTCACTAGCCTCCAATTGGAAATGACAACTTCTGGGCTATCTTCTTTTACTTGTAAAATAATTGCTAACACCGTGTAAGTAAAAGAAAATGAATACAGTGTTAATAACAAAAATGAGGTTGTAGCTTCTGTGACAGCATGAATAGTGGAGCGTAAACACAAGGCCTCAGGTGTACGTCCATAGCATCTCTGAGTAATTGCATCATTAGATAGATAAAGCAAATGAGGTTACTATCCGACTTTACAAAGGTGCACAAATTAAATCTCTAATGCAAAAACGAATTTCAAGGCCTGCTCTTCTGGAACAAAACAAGGATTTTGGGTGATGGCTTTTTTCTTTTGGCCCGACTGGTGTGATTTATGCATGGGTCTGTTTTAATGGTAGCAACACAGTCTGTTCAAATGGCTTCCCAGAGCATTCAGCTCTCAGGGGAAGATGGTCCAATTACTGTGAGGGGAGGTAGATGTGAGTGCCATGTGTGAGACACTAGACTGACTGCTATTTAAGAGGCAGCCTCATAAAATAGATTTGTGCCCATCTCCGGCGCTGTGGCGTTGTCGGCGAGGCAGCGGCTAACGCAGCACCCTCCAGGGTTCGGTACGCCCTAATCAGCCGGACTGAGTGTTCCCCTACCGTATTATGGATCATTTAGTAAAGCCATAAAACCCTAGGTGTTTTCAAATCAAAAGTTATTTCTCCACTACTTCCAGGCTTGATTCATTTCTCAACAGTCTGCATAAAGGACATGGTGTGAGGGGTGGGTGGGGGATGCAGAGTAGTAAAAGCCAATAGCCTGCATACTGAAAATCACCACCTGGTCTCTACAAGGTTTTAGGGATAATATTTTTAATCTTCTGTGACAGAAACATTAAGTTTGCCTGTATTAGGTCTTACCTTGGTTCTGTTAATTGATTGCATTATGTGTTTAGAAGAGAGTATGCTGGAGCTTTGTCCTATGGATCGCTCACACAAACCAGTTTCAAAGAAATCAATGAAATGCTAACAGTTCAGGGTTAGCACTTGTGCGTGCGGGGTCTGTTAAGCACCCTTCAAGAATTGTGAGAAACATAACGAGGACAATATGGAATAACGGGCAATATGAATGTAATAACTTTGAAACAATTGGAGTTGTCCTTGAAAGTCGTGTGTAATGAAAAATGAAATGTATCGGTGTAACATTCCCTAGGTGGGAGCAATTCTGTACATCCACAAAAAGACTGACGCTACTGAAAATGTCTGGCTCATGTCAGTCAATGTGTGAAAAAGCTCCCCTTGAAGCTACCTGTCTGTCTGTCTTTGTCGAACCAGCTCCCCAGGTGACACATCTGATTCACCCACTTCCCTGTCTATTCAGGCTCGACAAATCTTTCAGCATCGGCCGCGTCAAAATCGATACGTTTTTGACACTGGGGTTGAGTCTATAAAGCTGGGTGTTCTCGGCTCACAAATAGACTTCGATGCCTTATTGATCGCAGCACGCTTCCTCGTTCCTCATCACAGGGACTTCTCTCGTTTCACGTCCCACCTGCTGTGATGGGCTGCTGTTGTCGTGGCTATGACCTCGGCAGTCTAAAAGGTCACATGCCAATATGAGTGATGATTGCCTTGGCCTTTCTCCGGCGTGCTGATCTACGCTGAGACCGGTGCCTTGTCAGGTGGGGGTCAGACGGCTGTGGCGCAAATCTAACGACCTGGCTTGCCGTTGGTGCTCCTGGGTCCCCATTCAGAGACACTCAGACCAATCACGGGATTAACACTGACGTCGTCCCCTCAGATTACACCCACTGACGCTCCAGCCGGAGAGAAAGGCTCCCTGAGATTTTGTCTTGTGTGCAAACATGGCTGTCGAGCATAGACACAAATAACTACAGTACATTTTCAGCAGTTTACCGGTTCCTGTACACAACCTAAGTTTAAATACAATTGAACAATAACTTTGAGTAAGATCTGGTCATAACTGAGCTCGGTCCAGAATAGTTTACCAGATTAATGCCCCACCCCTCAGGCACTACAGGCGTGTATATGCAAAAGCATTTCGTTTTTTTATTGTTTGCCATTTGAAATAGAGTTTGAACCAAGTGTGCTGCAGAACTGATACGGCCCTACAAAGACTGTGCCCTAATTAAAGGTAAAGTGACACTGTTACCTTGCAAAACCGAAGCCTCCCTTTTTCTATTAGGGAGTACGACCTTTTGGGGACTTAGTTTCAAAGATAATTGGAAGACACATGTTAGACATTGTGTGGCTAATCCCTTAAGGTTCACTGTCCATGACGAATGTCTTTTACCTTCATTAATGCATGGTACTCATAGGCTGTGTTTATGCATGCAGCCTGATTCAGATTGGCTTACTTTATTATTCATTTTTTGTCACATATTGTCTTTTCAAATCTGATTGCACAAAAGACTATTATTAGGGAAAGATCAGAATTGAGCCTGTATAAACACACCTGTGTTGTCTTTGTGGCCACATTTACAAAGGCCTCCTAATCAGATTTTTTGTTTAGTTATTGTCAAAAGACCATAAATATAAACAGATCTGCTTGTGTGAATTTAACATTTGGTGAATGGGTGAGGGTGAGAATTCTAGACAAAAAATCATACTATGATTGTCTCAGAAGCAAACTGAAGCAACACAATTTCTGATTCTAAAGATTATTGTAAATAACATTTACCAAAATTAAACCAGGAACTAAATTACACTTATTTAAATTCATCTAAATGTTATATTGAGCCATTACATCACTTAATGTTCCACTAGGGCAGGGGTATTCAACTCTGGATCTCGAAGCCAGATCCACTCCATTTTTTCATTGCATCCGTCTAATCTGAGGCTTATTTAGACCTGGGACACCTATTTAGACCTGGGACACCAGGTGAGTCCAATTAATATTGAGGTAGAACAGAACACCAGCAGGTTCCGGACCCTGTAGAGTTGAAGACCCCTGCACTAGGGTATAAAAATGAAGAAACACCCATGTCAATATCCCTTTGTCATCCAAAATCATGAAGAAAAACATATAACTGTCAGTTCAAAAGAGACAGATGGTCATCGACCTTCAAAAATCTGGTAATGGCTTTAAGAAGATCCAGAAATAATTAAATGTACCACTGAGCACTGTCAGGGCAATTATTAAAGAATTCAAAAGATATACAGTATAACAGCTGAAAACCGTATGGGTAAAGGATGCAAATGCATTTTGCCCCGAATGATAGGGATGAAGATATTGAGAGAGGCTACAAAATCGTCTTGGGTCACCAGGTGTCAAAAAGCACCATCAGACACCACCTCCACAACCACGGCCTCTTTGGAAGGGTTGCCAGAAGAAAGCCCTTTCTGACCACAGGACACAGATGCAAGTGATTCAAGTTTGCCAAGCGTAATTTAAATTATGATTGGAACAAGGTGCTCTGGTTAAATGAGACCAAAATGTAACATTTGGTCAGATACAGCATTGGCATGTTTGGTTTTGAAACAGAGATGCATACAAGGAGAGGCACCTCATACCCACTGTGAGATATGGTGGTGGGTCAGTGATGATTTGGGGCTGTTTTAATTCCAGAGATCCAGGGGCACTGGTCAAGATTGATATCATAATGAATTCCACCAAATACCAGGCAATGTTGGCAGAACATTTGGTTGCATTTGCCAGAAGGCTGGGACTTGGCATTAGGTCAACTTTTGTAGCTGCTAAATATGTGGTGGCAAGTGCCAAGTAGAGAAGGAGAGACAGCTATCGTCTGGAAGAGAAGGAGACAGCTAATGTCTGGTAGACAAGGAGACAGCTAATGTCTGGTAGAGAAGGAGAGACAGCTATTGTCTGGAAGAGAAGGAGACAGCTAATGTCTGGTAGGGAAGGAGAGACAGCTATCGTCTGGAAGAGAAGGAGACAGCTATCGTCTGGAAGTGAAGGAGACAGCTAATGTCTAGTAGAGAAGGAGAGGCAGCTATCGTCTGGAAGAGAAGGAGACAGCTAATGTCTAGTAGAGAAGGAGAGACAGCTATCGTCTGGTAGAGAAGGAGACAGCTAATGTCTGGTAGGGAAGGAGAGACAGCTATTGTTTTGTAGGGAAGGAGAAACAGGTATTTTCTTGTAAGGAAGGAAATAGAGATATTGTCTGTTAGTAAAGGAGAAACAGCTACTTTCTTGTAAGGAGAGAGTAGATCCTTCTGGGAGAGAGATCTTGTAGGGAGAGAGTAGATCCTTCTGGGAGAGAGATCTTGTAAGGAGAGAGTAGATCCTTCTGGGAGAGAGATCTTGTAAGGAGAGAGTAGATCCTTCTGGGAGAGAGATCTCCTGTCTGCAGCACTTTTGGAGCAGTGTAAAGACTGTATGCACAGCACGAACGATATGAGAAACATTTTGTCTAACCAATTGACATTTTAATTATGGAGAAAATATTTGGTAAAATATGTAAATACTTTTCACCAGTAATTGGGCAAAAAATGTTTGCTTGACCTGAAAACCCTGATGGTTTCTCAAACAAATGTTGATTATTTAAACTCCTACTTTGGCTGGCAAGGTCCAAAACTGAAGAGAGATCAATATCACTCAAATATTAATGTTTAAGCTTTCTAGTGCAAACAAAAGCAGAATTGTTTTCCCATTCAAGCCCATTCCAGCTGACCATCTTAAGCTGGTGATCACTTTGACCATCTCAAGCTGGTGATCACTTTGACCATCCCGGCATGTGTTTCGGAACATGGTAACTGATCAAACATCTCGCAACTTCAGCTGGTCGACCATCTCCCTGCTGGATAGTACAGGTTAGACCAGCTTGGATTTGTAGATGGTCAAACTGGTCATGAGCTGGTTGCTCTGGTCAACCATCTGAAATGTGGTCTGAAAATCAGAAAATAATTTCTCTAGCATTGCATTTATGTATGGCAAATTAAAGTTTGGTAATACATTCGTTGCTAATTTCTACTGACAAACTAATGCAGAACTCAAACACGTAATTAGTACAACTACATTTGAGTTAAACAATATCTAGCATGACTAAGACATTTGCATATGACAAAGGGAGTCAGTGAAAGACATAATACAGGATTCACTCACTAGCACGAAGGCGCATCTACTAAATTACACATGTGATTGGTCAAAATACACATTTGTGAAAAAAAAATCTGGATCTCAGCAGCTTGTATGTCCAAACAATTATCAGCTTGTATGTCCAAACACATATCTGCTTGTATGTCCAAACAATTATCAGCTTGTATGTCCAAACACATATCTGCTTGTATGTCCAAACACATATCTGCTTGTATGGCCAAACACATATTTGCTTGTATGGCCAAACACATATCTTCTTGTATGGCCTAACACATATCTGCTTGTATGGCCAAACACAAGACCTGCTTGCATCTCCAAACTCATACAGTATCAACTTGTATGTCCAAACCAAAATCAGCTTGTACCGTATGTCCAAACACATATCGCTTTGTATGTCCCAATACATACAGTATTTTCTGCAGGGTTTTGTCATTCTATGCATAGTTTTGTAAATTAAAGAAATACAAAAATAAATTAAAATATGTGTGCATATCTATGACTAACCAGTTTGACTTAACGGGTTATACTCTACTCATACGCCCTTAAACAATGATTTGACTATTAGATGCTCAGTCGTTCTTTTTTAAAGTCATAGTTTCACCATTTTAAAACAAGAGCACATAATCCCTTACAGCCTTGAACTTTATGTAAGTCAAGGAGGTAATTGAATCACATATCACACTAAATCAATGATAATCTTTAGAAATGACTTTGCCAAAAGAACATAATAGGGTTTCATATTGATGGGGAAATTTAGATATGTTTTTGATGAAGTGGGTAGAAATCGTCTTAGATGTCAGACAGGGTTGATGGAGATACATTTTTGGCACTTTGATGCCCCTGTATTCATTTTAAAGATTTATTGAATGCCCCATGGGGTCTACATTGAAGGGCTCTTCATTTAATGGCTTTTAGTATTCCATATTGGTGTACCATTTCTACCTGAAATATATAAAGGACTATATTCATGTAACGACCATTCTGTGTACTGGTAGGTTTCCACTCAAATCTGATCTTGCTCTATAAATATGTTCAAACAGGGACTCACAGGCGGCCATGCTTGCATCAGTACAGTATGTGCACATCATATATAATACATTATTTTAGCAAAGTGGGTTTTCCCTTCTTAAGTGCACCACTCGGAAAGACAAACTGTACCTCAGTCACATTTGCATTACCTAGGAGCTCTTCAACTTCAGCTGGTACATAGCCGATAGTTTGTTTTACCATTACCAACTTCTAAGTGCACTGTCAATGAAAACCCCTCCGTCAAAAAGCTCCATGTAATCTCCGTTTGTCAGTGAGGCTAATTAGAGCAATGCGAAGAGTAGCTATGTTGTTTTTTTTTACTTGAAATGAACGACTGTTTGCAAATGGATAGTGCTCGGTGACATTAGCTTTTAACACGGTCTTGTAATTTACCTTATTGCCGCAGCCATTTTATTTATGAAATGGAAAAAATGGATGACCCACAAGGAAAGATGATAACCTGGTGCTTTTTAAGTGAACAACCATTAATCCAAAAGGCATAGAGAGAAGGCCTGTTCTTGTGGAAGGCACTCTCCTGCTCCCGTTAGCAAGACCCTTCGCTTTGGCATTGAACCAAACGCCTGACCCCGATGTAGGTAACGTTAGCAAAGTTAACAGATACAATACCCAGGTGCATGGGGCAGCTACATTACGCAGCAACAGATGACAGTAGCCAGAATATGAGGGGGCGCACAAAAAGTACAGTAGCGAATGTCAAACAAAACATGCTAATGATAACCTAGACACTATTCATCCCAGATGGTGAATCAACCTCTTGTAGAAACCTGTTGGATTTCACACATCAAGCATGTTTTCAATACAGGATAAGAAGGTAAGGATTAAAAACACAATCTTTACTGCATTTCCTGTAACATCAAAATGTTCTCTGTATCCGCCACGCTCAGGTCTGTGAATACCGACTGTAGGAGGAATTGCTTGTGAAGTTGCACTGCTCTGTCCCTGATCAACCAACGGTTCGAACATGAAGACAAACATGCCGCTCTGTGCAAAATTCAATCACCATCGGGTTGATTTGGGACACCGATTTCATTAGCTGGGCCGTGTTATAGCAGGATGTCTGCGAATTATCCCTCAGGATTAATCTTTGGACTGACAGGACTAGTTTATTCTCCCCTCTCCTCCTCGCTGTTAATAAAGCCAAAAAAGAAGCAGACCTTAAGTGATATGTGGAAAATTTCATAGATATAATAATAATAATAATAAAAATAATAATAATAATGGTTTCAAGGCTCTCGTAGAGAACATGAGCTATGACAAGGCCTCTGTCTTAAAATAACATGAGAGGGGTGACACGTAAATAGGAACATGCCGCAGGCTGTCTGATTATTGTTATTATTAATATTGTAAGAGGCATCAAGGTATGATTACATCACAGTAAGCCTTGGCATGCCACTGGCTGAAATTGTGATCAAAAGTGCCAGCCGCTTTTCAAGGCACCACTTTTTTTTCATATCATAACATATTAATATCTGTATCCTTGTGTCATCGCAGCAGATCTCGACGGCCCCAGGATGGTTGAAGTTCAAGACACACCAAGAAAAGTTCGCCAGGTCACTGAGCTCATTTTAATCATGCTCACTCAACAAGGACCTCAGTTTAGCTTGCATGCACTGGAACCACCTGAAGGAGTCACTAAAACATGATGAGGCAAGTCCTTGCCATCGATGCCAGGATCGATGGGAAACACCCAAATGATGATTGATGGCTCACATCCTCGCAATATTAAGCACCTCAGCACAGATATTTGGAACAAAGTCTGTGATACAGTGAAAAGCTACTTCCATATGCCTTCCAGTCCGCACCATGTCAGACCAGTACTTCTCACATTTATCTCACTTCACAGCACTGATTAAAGTCTCTGGACAGAGTGCAATGACACCAGAAATAACTGCTGATTTGTCAGACCGTATATGTCCAATGCTTGCTGCTACAGTGGCAGTGCAATACTGTATACTGTATAGGAAGTCTGTATATAATGACTTAGTAGATGCCACCTGATAATATGAAGGTATGCATGGTTGATAATAACTGTGCTATTACTTCTTTAAAAAAAGTATATTTGTCTTTGTTTAAAGATTTTTTGGTGGTATTTTTTTAAATGACTTTTATAATAGAACAGTAGGAAGCGTAGCCTAGGGAGACAGGCCTTTAGGGGGAGACAGAGAGGAAGGGCACCGCCAGTGGCTGAGCCGGGGCATGAACCGCCATCATCAGGGCGAATGTGGTCCAGAGTCATGAGTTTAGACAACTGCAACAACTCTGGCATACAAAAAGTATGTTTGACTCTAACTGGATATTTATTTTGAATGCCCTTAAAAATAGAAACCGACTTCAGCAAACCATAAAAACATAGAAAAATGACACACATTTCCACAAGAATTATGAATTCACAAAAAGTCTATCATGTGAGCTCCACCATCCACTAGGCATACTGTATGGGTTAGCCCTAAAAATGAGACCCGGGATTGGGCTGACATGCTTCAAGCACTTGTCTGCCTGCCACTCTGGCCCACAGCTTCTCAACTATGCACCACGGCGACTGTGACCTTCTCGCAGTGGTGCCACGGAAACGCCATTAGCTGTTGTTCTACAGGAAGCAAATATGACCAGAAAACCAAATTCAGAGAAATGCTTGAATAAGCACTCCAGTTATCTCATTAGCCTTGGCAATCTAGTCAATGTATAAAACATGAAGTGCACACTCGTGTGATGTATAATTTGACTGAGAGGTGGGGGGACAACGAGGAGGAGAAAGGGAGGGTGCTAGTGTTAACTATCGCCCCCCCACACCACATCTCACTTCGTTTCTTTTCTCCCGCGCGCTACCCCTCCTGCTGAGGAGGCAAGAATTAACTCTAATCAGAGGCGAAGGAAACCCATTACATTCAGCCAAGTTTCACTTTCTCTCAAAGTTCTCGGACTCCTTACTGCTGTACCTCTAAAGAAATAATAGCTTTAAAATATCCAACAAACTCCTAAACTTGTATCTCTGATGATGCTGATCTAGATGATGGGATTAGTAGCGCTGCCCAAACGTGACTTCTGCTAAATGTTCCTTTACAGAATTATTTATTTTACTTAAAAAACTGAAAATTCTCTGAATTAGGAAAAATCAAAAAGAAGGAAATCTTGAATCCCCAAGAAAAACCTGTGAGTTTCGGGAACATGATCAGCTTTCTGTAACTGCCCCTCCTGGCTGTCTTACCTATTTGAGAAAGCTCCGCCACACTGCCGATATAGGGACCCTCCAGAAACTTGGGTTCACTGTCGTTGATGTCCTGGACCTTGATGACGAACTCCGACTCTGACTCCAGCAGTCCATTGGTCAGCCGGTCTCGGGCCTGAGCTTTCAGCGTGTAGAAGCTCTTCTCCTCTCGGTCCAATTTCTCAGTGGCGTGGATGTCCCCCGTTAGCTCGTCGATGATGAAGATACTGCCTGCCCCCTGTCCCGAGATGGTATACTTGATGTTCCCCTCACCCTCGTCTGAATCTGTGTGGATCTGTAAATAAATGCAAAGTCAAGCTTAAATGTCACTCAGAGAGTGTTTAGAGTTACAGTAGTTTATTAAATAGATCCTATTGAATGCACTGTGTTGATTTTAAAGGAACACGCCAGACCCCTGTACAGCAAACAATTGTGCTGGTCATGTTTCCGAAACAACAGTCACTAAAAACACCTTCTTAGTGCGTTCGGTAATTCCCAACTCAACATTTTAGATAGGACAGGTAAATTCAGAGGTCATTCGGCTGACATCCTGATCTTTATTTGTCACATTTTATTCTCCAATTGACTCGTTTAAAAGATTGACTTGATTCAAAAATAACAGTTTGTAGTTTAATAAATGTTGCGGTGACGACACTGTATACATTTCCAGACACTTATGGTGGCCAAGTTGGGAATTACTGAACGCACTGAGAAGAGGTTTTTAGTGACTGTCGAGTCAGAACTGTAAAAGCTAGACCCTTACAAATCAGCTGGGCTAGATAACCTGGACATGTTCTTCCTAAAAATCTCTGCAGCAATTATTATTATTAGATTATTATACAAATCTAATGAAGCACTTGACAGTGCACACTATAAATTTAAAACCCGAAAGTTGCACCGTCGTCCTTCTGCCACAGAGCCGGGCATGTCCAGGCATGTCCATCTCAAGAGTCCTCCGAATCTGAGGAAGGCTGTGGCTTGGTGGCTGCGACTCCGACAGGTGAAGTTAACGTTCAGCAAACAAACAAATGAAAAAAAATGTCTAGCTTTTAATGGGACATGCTTGTGCAAGTTAAATTGAATGTATTTACCTATTTATTTACTGTATGCGCGCGGTGAGAAACTGGGAGCTATGTAACGTTAAAAATTGTTTGGATGCATGGCTATAGATAGCTTGCTAAATCGATGCTCTAATGAGTTAAGTTTGACAGTAACTCATCAAAATTAATTCATATGAAACTACAGTAGTTATCTTGTTAAAGAATACTTATCCTTAAGTTTGGCTGCATTAACTGTTTAGCTTTCAGTTTTTTTAAACAGAAGGTAAAAAAGTCAGGAGACTAAAAAAACTAAGTTTTTTGAGGTAATGTGTAATGTAATCTTTTCAAATGGAATTAATAAAATTGGTATCGAAAAAACTATGCATCAGGAACCGGTACTGAAGTCATGGTATTGTATCGGTATTGAACATTTTTTAACAATATCCAGCCCTAGTGCCTCCAAAAGAGCTGTAACGCCATTCAACACACTTTCGGTTGCCTTCAACTGCTCCAGCAAAACTACATGCATGCTATTCAACTGCACACTCTCCGTACCTGCTTGCCTGACCAGCATCTCCACTCTGAAAGGGTCTAAACTAGAATACTAGTGTCTGGTTACATTTTTCACTTTCATTCCAGTTCCATATTAACCATCTCCAATCCAAAATTAAATCTAGAATTGGCTTCCTATTCCACAATAAGATCTCATCCCCCTATGCTACCAAACACACCCTGGTAAAAATGACTCCTACCAATCCTAGACTTCGGTGATATCATTGACAGAACTGCCTCTACCTCCCTCCTGAAAACATTAGACATAGTCTATAACAGTGCCATCTGGTTTGTCACCAATGCTCCATTTAACAACAACCACTGTGACCTATATGCACTAGTGGGCTGGCCCTCACTACACATTCAACACTTGACCCACTGGTATCACCTTATATACAAGTCAAAAACCTCTGTACCTAAACTCTTCTCACCATTTCCCTACCCACCCAGAACCTGCGCTCAAGCAGGTATATCTCCCTGGTCACCCACACCTGGTAGCCCATACCTTCTTCGGACGAAACTCCTTCCAGTTTGCAGCAGCATACGACTGGAACTACAAAATACATTGAAACTTGTGAACACCGTCTCCTTCACCTGTTTTAAATCACGATTATCAGAGCTTCTGTCTGATCATTGCACATGCTGACCCCCCGCCACACACATACTACCTCTGCCAATTTGATTCTATTGCCCTAGTATTGCCCTGGTGCCTTTGCATGCACTGATCTGCACAGTATCTTATTTGTTGTCTGCCATTTACACAATATCCATTTGCACAGTTATGCTCAAGTGTTAATTACTCAATTGTATTTTCCTTTTAATCTACCTCTCTAATACTGACTCGGTTGTACTAATTGTACAAACACCTACATCATTATTCTAAAGTTCCACAACTTGTTTTTTGTTTGTATCCGTATTCCCATGTAATGATTGTGTAATTTGTGTAATCCATGTGTAACGTTGTGTCAAATTGCACCCACTTCGCTTTATCTTGGCCAGGTCGTGATTAAAATAAGCAATTGTTCTCAACGTGCCCACCTGGTTAAATAAAAAGAATGTAATATGTCA
Source organism: Umbra pygmaea (assembly GCA_016801145.1). NCBI lineage: Eukaryota > Metazoa > Chordata > Actinopteri > Esociformes > Umbridae > Umbra > Umbra pygmaea. The sequence continues at coordinate 2,186 of JACXGM010002765.1, read as the reverse complement.
CCAAGCCATTGGATTATCACAACGCTTGTTCAACATGGAATCTATGCAAAGAGATTCCACTTTCAACAAATATACCAATCTGGACACAATGAGTTGCCGAAGAGCAAAGTAACGAGGTATGTAATCAACTTTTCTATCACTTATCCCAGGCAGCACTGTACCAATTTGCTCTGCCTCGTGCTGGTGCTCCAGGTAGTCGGAGAAAACATGGCCAGGATTAAACCTGTCGTAACATACGTGGTCATGTGACGGGGGATGAACGATTTTATATATTTACTTTTGGGGTCAGATTTATATTGAAGAATTCAACCTAAGTCACGTAGCCTGGTTAACGCCTCCATTCTGTGCCCACCCTTTTAAGGTGGTGCCCATGTCACGGCTCTTGGGGTTCACGTTTTCTGCCCGGTGACTCCAGCTGTACCTCTCCAGTGTGCACCCCTTTGTCCCTGCCTAAGAACACAGAATTCTGTTGATGCTACGCAAAGACTGTGGTCACCGCCCACCCATTCCTATCTCTGTTTATGGACACTAGTTGAACACTGAGAAACGATTTGGCCTTAATAAAATAGGCAGTGTACCTTTCAAATTCACCACTCGTTGCAGCTAGAAGAGGACTGGTCTACCTCCACGAGTCCAGCCCCTCTCTAGGTTTCTTCCTAAGGTCCACCTACCAAGGAATTTTTCCTAGCCACCGTCATCACTTGTTGCTTGCTTTTTGGGGTTTTTAGGCCAGGTATCTGTCAAAGTACTTTGTGACGACTGGTGTTGTGAAAAGGGCATTATAAAATACATTTGATTGATTGATTGAACATATTGTTCTGTGAGATGTCAGGGATACTTCTAAAAGCATATGATCACATACAGTACATACTGTGTAAAGGACTATTTCAAAATAATTACATGTTTAAAATGTCATACGAAACAAAAAATAGCCTTGAAAAAATCACAAAAAGTTAAACATATACATTTGGAACACTTCAAAGTATGCCCTTTACAGAACAGCCTTATGCTTTTTTGTGTGTTTCAAGGATTTTCTCTGGAGTCATCAAGAAGCAAAGTTCCTATTTCACTGCCAATGATAGAGGGAGAAACCATCACCTCCCTCTAGGCTACTCATCAGAACTATGACAAAAGACACTGCAGTGCCGCTCATGAGTTACACAATCCCCACGTGGCATGCCCTTCAAAGAATAGAGACCCCTCGAAATTACAAGATGAAAAGTCATTTCTGAAGATTGTTAAAGGGGCAATGTGAACACGAACATGGTTTGGGCCGAACAATGAACTTAAAGAGCCTCTATAAATCTGCCAAGAATCCTTCTGAAGTGATTAGAGGAAAACGTAGCTGTCTATGAACCCTTTGCCGGCACTGCACGTCCGAACGGCTACTCGCTCCATATCTGAAATTAGAATATAGGACCCCATAGCCAGTAGGACCCTTCTCACAAAACAGGTGGGAAATGAGAGAGAAAATGCCCTCTCTGTCTCCTGAGTAAAAATCTCATGAAGATATAATTAAATACAGAATTCAAATCGCCCTCGCGGGTGGTTTTCAGTAGGTTTTTGTCATAAAATGCTGGGAATAATGCAAAAGAAGAGCGGTCATATTGCCTTGGCTCACATCCTGCTCCTCTCTCTCGTCATTCAGAAAAGTCCCCAAGTCGAATAAACGCATGATGCAAAAGAAAATATACTCTTTCTGGGGGAATGAATATTTTATTGATAATATAATAAACTCTAATAGACAATAGAAAGCTCTCCAATATGTGGCAATATGTAATCGCATAACAAAGACTTTTTGCATCACCTACTTTCACATTTTGTGACTGACCCTGAGTTGAAAAAGGACTTTGATCAACATTTTAATCATTCGGCAGATGCTCTTATCCAGAGCGACATACAGTAAGTACAGGGACATCCCCCTGGAACAACATAGTGTCAAGTGCCTTGCTCAAGGTCACAATGACATTTGGCACGGTCGGGAATTGAACTAGTCTTTTACAACTACAAGTGTTTCCCTAAACACTGAGCCATTTGATACTTCAATACAACTAAGCCGATGTGAAGGAGTAAACATTATGGAAGATCATTGAATTAGCATTTACATTAAGACTAGTTTTAACTAAGTCACAGGCTTCAATAGGTAAGTAAACATTATGGAAGATCATTGAATTAACATTTACATT